>VDFB02000017.1:549933568-549951958 GCA_007258455.2 Sequoia sempervirens
AAATATACAACACCACACTGGCCCAAATAATCGCAAACAACTTTCATTATAGCCAAACTAAACCCCCAATTCAGCTTGTAAAATTTCCCATCATGCAATATGGCATAAATCATGACAATCTGTTGAATTAATGACGCCCAAAAGCCAATAAAAAAGCAAAACAATCCAAAATCAAAATGTAGTTTCATCTCACCGTCAGCAGCCATGGTGAATATCCCCAGAAATGAAAAGAGATCTTAAAAGCCAGAAGCCACCGAAAAATGATGCTAGTGGCCTTCAATGGCTATACGAGCACGAGAAAACGTTCTTGATCTACGGTTGGAATTTCTTCCTCTTTGCTGCATTTGCTCTTGGTTGAATCAAAGCAATGCAGGTGGATTTATAGGGTGTGGGTTCTTGGAGATGGAATTGGCAGGAGTTTTATGCATGATAATTCAAAATTTAAGCTGTTAATCTTAAATCTGAATAGAAAATATCCAAAATCATTGCAATCCGATATTGGCGATAAAATGAAATAAAAAAATAAATTGAGTTGCAAATGGTCTCTGTAATTGCAGCCTTCTCTGTTTGGTTGTAAGTCTATAGGTAGTTAAAGGTACGTAGGCGAGAAGGTTTCCATCTCCGTCATTTGACGGAAAGTCGCGTCGAATGCGCATTATAATTGACTGCCACGCCCACGTGAATCGGGGTTTAACGTTTTGAAAATATTCGAATCTGGGGTTATGTGTCACGTGTAACAGATAAACTAGGTCGACAAATCGGTTAATCGTTACTTAAATAATGATCGAATCAATTTTGATTCGCATTATTAACGACTTCATATGTGGGAAGGAGATTTACATGAAGAGATGGAGCTTCTTAAGGGCATCAATACTCACTAGTCCCATTCTTGAAGGGGTTGTGGGAACACTCATAAGGAATCCCATGGTTAGTAATTTATGCGGAAGATAAGATTGATTTCTTTTATTTGTATGAACATTTTATAATAAGGATATGTTTAAAATGTGTGAATAATTGTGACAAACTTTTTCATCATATAGGTTGAGCATTGATGTAATGACATTTAGTCTTTCATTAAGATTACCATAATCAAAAGTAATATGTACAACGTTATGACATTTAGTCTTACTTTAAGATTAACATAATCAAAAGTAACATGTACAAATAAGAGTAGATGTGTATGGTTGAGTGTGTAATGTATAATCATAAGAATTGACTAGAAAATATATTTCCCACCAAATTTGCCTTCATTAGTTCCATATTTACATTGTGTCACAAAGGGTGTGGTGAATCTTATAGAGTGGGTTATTTTGGCCATCCACATCTTAGACCTAAAGAACATAGCAATCAACATCTAACACCCACAACTTGGTTTGCATTATGATTGTCACTTATACAATAACTTGGATAATCATTTGAGGTCAATTAAAATAACTAATAGAAGTTATCCTACCATTTTCACTGTATCATAGCATTTTGAGAGGCGATTAATACCCATCAAATTCAAACTTGTCAATGAAGCTTATAGGTGTTGGTAAACATGATGAAATAGATTCCCAAAGACATTCACTAACTTTTGAGTCAATTCACCAATTTACAAGTTTAGTGGCTTACTCTCCCTAAAAGGGAGGAACATCAATGATACAAAAAATATTATAAAGGAAAAAATAAAAAGGCATCAACAAAACTACAATCATCCAATAACACACATATTATATGCATTATTTTGGAATATATGTTTCAAATACACCCTAGTGATGCATACTATAAGTGGCACCAATAATTTAGTTATTTTATAAGTTATGGCTGCTACATTACGTACCAATGGATGGATCAATCAATGATCCTTTGTGTCTATTATTGTCTTTTGGTGTGTAATTTTTGAGACTATTGTTTCTATGCATTTCATTATAACTAGAATTTTGGATAAATTTAGGAAGGAATTTGTATTGTAAACGTAGTTTCTAATTTTTTAATATTTTCTCATGTTTTCGTTGCTTTGTAGTTATTTTTTGTGCTCACTTTGAGGTAATACAAACTTTTGATTTTTTTACTAATGCGTATTTTTACCAACTCAACAAAATTAACCTTTTTTATAAAAGGAAGGGCATCTCATCCAAGATTGCCTTGTGCATTAACCTAAAGTTTCTTTGTCTCCCTCTCATGGTTGCAAAATCCACCCATTTCTCACCTATGACTCAAATCCCCACCCTCCCTATGATCATCCCCAACACACTACCAACCTTTCCCCCACTTCATTTGTTTCTCATCATCCCACTTCTCTAGCCCATCTACCCATCAACCCCCACATCTCCTGCCACAATTGTGCCCCTTCTAATTATAATGTCTCTTTTGTAAAAATCTATGTTATCCCCCCTCTTTTCTCTTATAGAGACACCATCCTAAGTGATGGAAGACATATGATTAAGCAACATATAGAGATAAACAATCACCAAATAGGACACTCCACCCCTAGGCAAAGACTAGATCGTTCTCCTCCTAATGACAAATCTCACTCTAGAGAACCTAGATGAAGATCTTAATGAGCACTTCTTAGTGAACACCCAATTGGATAGCCAACATGTGTCCCTAGATAACAAGTATTAGGTTGTACATATGTTGATGAAGATTAAATCATCCCTAATTTCCAATTATGTGTAGAAAATAATCCTCAAACGTGAGGGGTATGTCCATCCCTTCTTGAAAAAAAACACATTAGAAACGATGTGTCCTCTATCCATCATAATATTTTAGTTCTTGCAAAAATTAAAAAATAGTGAGTTACATCTTGAATTAGTCCTTCAAATTAGTTGGAAAGAAACCTTTTCCTCCACCCTACCCACCCTAATGGTAATGATGGAGTTGTGTTAGGGCTTGTTTGTTGACTCTCCGTATTATTTTTCCCATCTAGTTTTGGCCCCTTAAACTATTGTGTGTGGGAGTTAGGAGTTACTCCTCATTCACAACCACTCAATCAAGTTTTGTTCTATTTATGCCCATAACGAGCTTGCTAAATGAGCCCCACTTTCAAAATACATACTATAAGTGGCACCAATGATTTAGTAATTTTACAATTTATGGTTGCTACATAGCATACCAATGGATGGATCAATTAATGTTCCTTTGTGTCTTATTATTGTCTTTTGGTGTGTAATTTTTGAGACTTATGTTTCTATGCATTTCATTATAATTAGAATTTTGGATAAATTTAGGAAGGAATCTACATTGTTAACGCGGTTTCTATTTTTTTTTATATTTTCTCATGTTTCCATTGATTTGTATTTATTTTTTGTGCCCACTTTGAGGTAATGCAAACTTTTGATTTTTTTACTAATGTCTATTTTTACTAACTCAAAGCCTAACTCAACAAAATTAACCTTTTTATATTTCTAAAAGGAAGGGTATCACATCCAAGATTGCCTTGTGCATTAACCTAAAGCTTCTTTACCTCCTTCTCATTGTTGTGAAACCTACGCATTTCCCAACTATGACTCAAATCCCCACCCCCTCCTATGCTCATCCCCAACACACTACCAACCTCCTCACTTCATTTGCTCCTCATCACCCCACTTCTCTACTCCTTCCACCCATCAACCCCCACATCTCGTACCACACTTGTGCCCCTTCTAATTATAATGTTTATTTTGTCAAAAATTATGTTATCCCTCCTCTTCTCTCTTATAGAGACACCATCCTAAGTGATGGAAGGCATATGATTAAGCAACATATAGAGATAAACAATCACCAAATATGACACTCCAACCCTAGGCAAAGACTTGATCATTCTCCTCCTTCTAATGATAAATCTCTCTAGAGAACCTAGACGAGGATCTCAATGAGCACTCCTTAATGATCGCCCATTTGAATAGCCAACATTTATACCTAGATAACAAGTATGAGGTATCGTATGTTGATAAAGATTAAATTATCCCTAACTCCCAATTATGCGTAAAAAATAATCCTCAAACGTGAGGGGTATGTCCATCCCTTCTTGAAAAAACACATTAGAAATGATGTGTCCTCTATCCATCATAATTTTTTAGTTCTTGAAACAATTAAAATTTAGTGAGTTACATCTTGAATCAATCCTTCAAATTATTTGGAAAGAAACCTTTTGCTCCACCCTGCCCACCCTAATGGTAATGATGGAGTTGTGCTAGATCTTGTTTGTTGAATCTCCATATTATTTGCCCCATCTAGTTTTGACCCCTTAAACTATTGTGTGTGGGAGTTACTTCTCATTCACAACCACTCAGTCAAGTTTTGTTCTAGGGTGAAATCACAATACCATGTCTCACTTTTTGCCCAAGATGGACATTTAAATCAATATTTTTAACTGAATCTTCATCTTCTGAGACCTATAGCAGCTAAACCATAAAAAAATTGAAGATGATGTGAACTATTGATTTGTGGAAATTTGTGTGTAGATTCTAAATATATTTTTTTTCAAATTTTTTGAAATAAATCATGAATCTTTCAGCATCTCCTTTAATAATTGGTTTTAAAAAAAAATAACATATTCAAAAAGTAACGTTTGTCTCGTACAACATAACATTTTTTCTATAAAGGATTAAATTATAATTTTTAGAATATAGATTCTAAACATCAATATCTAGGGAAAGGAATTTTTTTCATAATTTTTTGTTTCATATTTTTTTAAAATTAATTTTTTAAGTCACTATAACTACAATTTGGACATACGTGTGTGTCGTACAACCTAAATTTTTGTGTATATATCGAAATCCAATTTTTCTTTTTTAGGTGAAAGAAGGAAATCAAGATCTAGGGAATGGGTATTTTTTGAATTTTTTTTACAATGCTTTACTAATTTTCCCACCTTTGCACAACAAAGAGCTTGATGTTCAAAGGAAAACCTATGTTTAGTAAAAATTGAAAATTAAATACATAATAAAATGAAAATATATCAAACCTATACTTGTTGGAAAGCTAGTTTCAAGGTATACAATCTTGAAAAATATAATTTTTAATGATGTTATTTAATCCCTCAAAAGGTAAAGAAAAAATGGTTTTTTGCCAATATTTTGATAGTTGTGAAGGAGACTCCATTATGGGTATGATTTAATACTATAGGGGTTCTATCCAAGGGTGTTTTATCTAAGGGGGTCTTATCTATCCCTTTTAAATTAAAACTCTTTAGATGGAGCCTCTCAAGACTTAAATCAATAGTTTTTTTCTAAAAATAATGATTTCAAACAAAAATCAGCACATCCCAAAAGTGAGACATAGTATTGTGGTAGCATCCTCTGAAGATATTTATGCCATAAAAGAGCTTGCTAAATGAATCCAACTTTCAAAATACATGAGATTTAGTCTTATCATAGTTTAAATGGGTGGTTGGGGATATTTCAAAAAGTGGAGCATCATTCTAACCAGGTATTGAAAAACACTATTAAATTATTTTATAATGAATTTGATTCTTGGATCATATGTTGTAAGTATAAACAACCAAAATTGTATAATCCAAATTTACATCTTCAATGATGATATTATCTCAAATAAACTTATATGGAACAATAAAAAAGAATATTTGATAAACTAACACATGTCTTGAAGTTAAATTCCCATTTGTCTAACCCTCTCTAATACCTACTAACTATCTTTGGTACTTTTAATTTATCTATTAACATATTTTCTCAAGTTCTCATTTTGCATTAATTTTTTTTTCCTTGTGGTGAAATCATCCCTTTTGACTAGGTTTTAAAATTATTTTTTACAATAATGATTTTAATATTTTCACCATGCACATAATTTTCTTCCAAAATACAAGTTTCTCTTGTGTTTCCTCTCCAATTACTTTCAATTCAAATTATCCAACTGCACATTTATCCCCAGACAAGTCCTCACATAAAAAATAGGAAAAGCAAGTCATTTTCAAGGGTCCAATATTTTCACTACTACAACTAGGCTTTTTATATGACCATAATTTTTCAACAAATTACAATCATTCAACCATTAGTATCCAATCCCCAAAACCCCACTCCCATTATTTAACCTATCATTCGTCAAATATTTAACCATAGTCAAGTGACCACAAGGGAAGAAGCAGCAAAGGATTTGGATTTAATAACATATTGTTGCCTCTCAACCTACTCTACATCTAAAGCATTTGGCTATATGTATGGATGTCCCTTTGCTTTCTTAGAATTAGATTTTTGTTTAATTAGTTTAGGAAGTGTAGTTTGATTTGATTAGAATAGAATAGAGTCATTGTCTATTATTTATGTTTCAATATATATATATATATATATATATATATATATATATATATATATATATATATATATATATATATATATATATATATATATATCATCTTCTATTGGAATAGTTTACTTCTATAGTTGGAAATATATTTGTTGTTTTTAGCAAATATTACACTCACATCCTATATCACCAAGAATATAGTATCATTATATTTCTTAGGAAATTTTTTCTCATAGGATACATCTAAAAATGTAATGTCCCATTTTTAATAGCTTTATGTTTGTGGATCAAAATCCCATTCCTAGTGTCTCTCATGATTAAAGAGTGCATATACACTCTCTCCCTTCTTCGCCCATGTGCCTATCAAGTTCAAAAAATTCTATGGTCCCAAAAAGGTTCTAAGTCTACAAGTTGTTGAAGTATCAAACTTCCTCTTCCTAGCATCCCTTCTTTGTCCCCCCACTCCTTTCCCTTACCTTTTTGAAGATTCAACTTCCTCATACTAGTATGCCTCACTTCTAAACTCGAATCCTCAATGAGTAGTAAGAGTCAGTCGATATCCCCAACCTTCAAACTCTGGCATTCCTACTTTTTTGTACTATTCATTCCTACCTACCCCTACACAACCAAGAGTGCCATTAATTACAAGAATTGACTTAGCCACCACACTAGAAGGTATTTTTTCACCTAAGAATAAGGGTCAACTCTTAAGGGTGCTTATTCACATGTGATTTCACGTGAAAGATGAAGCAGGTTGATAATTCAAACCAATTCAAATGGAAGCAAAAAAGGGAATCCATTTGTTGGAACAACATGATCAATCACTTCCTCCTTGGGCATTGTTGTCACATAAAATTGCACCCTACTGAACAAGAGTTTAGTTTTCTAATTACACAATGAAAATGACCTCAAGGTGTGTGACCTTGCAACATGACGTCAAGTCTCCAAAGAAGGTTGGCTTCCTTTTCCAAACTAAGTGCAAATGTGTTGGCCTAACCTAGTACATGAAAGTCCTAATGCTAACCTACTCTAACAGATCACAAGGGAAAAGGGTAGAAAGAGACATGAAATGTGAAAGAAGATGATGCACCAAATTTAGAGTTTGTTCCATCCTACTTCAAAACAACATAATATGTCAAAGAAACAACTAAAATACCCACTCAGATATGAAGGTAAATGAATTTTACTCAAACATGCAAGAGGTAATGGTGATAATAGTTGAATTTTATTGGCATAAAGCTTGAAGTAACCTTTACAATGGAAAAATGCAAGAGTTGCATGTATGCAAAAGAAAAATCCCAAAGAAGCCAGAGGAAGGATCCTTCAAAAAGATACAAACAATGCCTTTATAGTTCAGGCATAACTGAGGGTTGAATTCAAAACCCTAACCCTAACTTAACTAAGGTTTGCAAGAAGATGAATTCAATTAGATTAAAAAATGATCTGAATTTCTCCCATTACAGAGCAACATAACTAGCCATAAAGGCTTTGATAACTTGAACAAGCCCCAAAATGATGACTTAGATGAATATAGGGATGGGTACCCATGAAATCCATAGTAAAATATTAGACCAACATACCTTGAAAGAGAATAAAGAGTCTATAGTACATCAAGGAGTAATGGAAACATCTTGCAATCAATACAAAATTGAAAAAATGTGGAAAAAATGATCCATAATTGATCAAATTTGATTCGGCAGCTGAGGATGTCGTTGAACAATAACTTTTGCAAATATGTCGCGAATAGGATCAATTAGCTATTGAAGTTTGAATATGGACCATCAGATTGGAGGTGAAGGGCTCATATTGAACATCAAGCAAAGTTTAAAACATAGTTGTTGATCTTCATCTCACACACTAGAAACCAAAGAAATGGCCCCCACCTTGACACATGTCACCTCAGCATTCGCCATTCATCATCGTCATCATCCTATCATGATGTCGAAGGGAACACCATCAACATCCCATTGATATCCATCATTCCCTCTGATGAAGAGATCCTACTGTCCATTAGAATATCAAAGGGACAAGCCTCAAGGTATCATTGACATCATATTGTCTCCTCGATACAACTCCATTTATATCCTCATCGCTCATTGCAGAAAGCCTCCATGCTTTATGTTTCCAAACTGGGCGACATCATTCACAATAGTGATGTGAATGATGCACACAATGACCATTAGATTATCTTCACTTAATCTAAATCATTGATTCACACAAGGAAAACCAAGGCCTTGGGCCCACCATGACACTTGTTGCCTGCTCGCTCTACCACTAGGCTCAACTTAGGACCCACCACATCACTGTGGGATAGTGGGAAATTTCCACTTGTCCATGTTGATTTCATAGACCTTTCCATCACTCATCACGCAAATGAATTCAACCTTTTGGAACATAACTGTGATGCACTAGAGGCTAGTGATGATAGTCTAATCGCCATCTTTAAATTTGGGCCCTTAGTCACTTGATCATCGCTCATCACGTGAAGGACCTTGCTGCTCAAAACATAAACGTGACATGAAGGAGGAAATTCATGCAAGGGAAACATAAGCCATCATGCGTCGTGGAAATGAAATGAGAGGAAAAATGTTTGCAGCGATACATGATGCATGGGAAATAAGTTAATCACACATCACAAAAATGAAATTGATGAGCGACAAGGCTTCAACAATAAGCAATACAAAGACTTCAGTGGCAGTAATTAGCACATGCCTCAAAGTTGTTCATAAAAGGGGGTTCTGCCTAGGTAAATAAGACTTGGGAAAAACTTATTTTCTAGCCCCTTGAACATAAAATTTCTAATCAAACATTTAAATTGGGGATGTGACTGGAAGGCATGGGTAAAGAGGCTGGTAAAAACATGACCACCTAAGACATAAGTTGTAACTTAGCCAACTAGGGATTAGGTAGAAAAGGTCAATGAGCGAACAAAACAAAAAGTGACAAGGTAAAATCACTAGGGTTTTAGGAGGGTTTAAACCCTACATGCAATTCAAAAGCCTAATCAGACACAATTGAGGAGTTCAAAACCTCAAAGACCCAGATTCATCAAAATAATCATGGATTTCAATAGGATGCACACATAGGATTTCTCTAATCAAATATAAATGATGTGTATCCAAGGGTGGCATAAAATATGTCAACATTTTGGTGATTTCTATGGGATGATTACTTGTTAATCATGGAATCTAGAGGCCTTATCGGTCCATTGGGCACAAAGTCATGAAGGGAATTTATAAAATTGGCTCTCCCAAGGGAAAAAAAAAACATATGCAAGCCTGCACTTGGAGGAAAGCATGAACGCTAAGATCATATATTCCCTTAAAGAGAATGCAGGGTGTGCAAACACACTTCATGAAAAGGAAAAAAAATTACAACATGTACATGAGATCGGCTAAAAAAGAGGAACATCACAAAAAATTTCCTCTGTCAAAAATAGATCCTAAAAGAGCCTATCCCTTTCAAGCTGAAATTGTGATACTCATTCCTTTGCAACCATTGAAGTAAACCACTTGAATGCAAAGGGTTGCATAATGAATTAGCTTGGTGAAGAATCACCTCATTGTAGACCTTGTCGCTAGAAGGTAGCCATATGATGCAAGTGTCAAACTCCTCTGATAGTGGCACCTCAGGAGAACAAATAGTAGCATGGGGAAGCTTCTCTAAAAATTGGTTAACCTCAAAAGGAGAAGCTTTTAGAAATGAAAAAGAAAACTCCTTACACAAGGGTGAGCCACTATTATAGTCATTGGCCTTCTCAAAAATATGTTTCTCACAAAACTCCTCTTCATTTCTTTGCATGACAAGGCTACTCTTGATCTCATAGCAATTTTCCCTCTCCATTTGATGGCTACTTATAACAACCTTAGGCTTATAGCCTAAAATATCCACCATATCCCTCTGATTTACCATGAGGTTGGGAATGGGGGTGTTCTCTTCAAAGTTGCAGAATACGCTTTGACCAAAATACTCTACCTCAGTAGGTGAACCAAACTGAAAATAATTCCCCAACACGTCCAAAAAGTAAATAGGTACCTCCTCTACATGAGCAGTAGGTTTATGAACAACACACCCATCTCCTTGATCATGCATGAGTAGTTCACATTACTAGGAGTGTAAGGTTCAAAATGATCCTTTGAAAATGGTTTTCTAATTTTATTTGGATTCCCTTCTTCTTTTTTGGGTTGCAATAGGCTGATCGGAGGAGTGACGTGCTTCTTTTCAATTACATCCTTTGGTTGATTATGCTCTTTTACAGCTTCTTGTAGTAGATCCCTTTGATGTGGTATGGACAAGGCCTCCAACGTGGTGACATTTAGGTTAGAATTCTTCATTTGATCAACTATATTGAAAGGGGACTAACTAACCTTAGGTGAAGCATTTGGAACAACCAAATTTGACTTTGCTGATTGGGTGATTTGAGGTCGCTCCACCATCCTATTGCTCTTACCAGTAGGTTGATATGATTGTAGAACTATTGTTCTACTTATTTCTCCAATAACTATAGCATTTTGAGATAGTTGGAAAGATGATTCTTGGCCCATTGTGTATGTAGAAAAATTATCCATTGCTCTCCCTTTTGATCTGGTATCCCAAGCTATCTAATTCACACCACAAAAGTACTCTTGATTCAAGTTAACAAATGTATAGTCTTCTTGCAAGTGATCACACTTTCCAACAACTATTTGATTTGCATTAAATTGTTTCCCTGATGTGGAGGTCTCATTCTAAATCACCAAAGCTTTTTCAAGTTCACCATTTTGACAAGCATTATGGTTATGAGGTTGATTGCATAGATAACACCAGTCATGTTCTTGAGCTAGATTGTTTTGAACCAGAACCAAGGGCTTTGAAGTGCTAGTAGTGGCTAGGTTTGCACCATTCAAGGGCTTAGCATAATTCCATTGATCCTTCGCTTCATGAGGCTACCTATTTTGTTGGTAATTTTGACCTTGAGGTTGATAAGTTCTGTTATTTTGGGCTTGCTACCTCTTTTCTATTTCTAACTCATTATTCAATCTTTGGATCATGTTTCTCATTTCTTGCACCTCCCTTGGAGATGTGGTTGGAATAGCTGGTTGAGAAATTGTAGCCACTAGAATAGAAGTCATTGTTGGTTGTTGGAGAAGCTTTGGAAATAAAGGTGTTGATGGCCTAGGAGCTATCTTCATAGCTTGAATTAAATAATTTTCTACCCTTTTTGCAACATCATATGCATCTGGTAAGGTAGATCCTCCCATTGAATGAATGATAATAGCTATATCACTATTAAGAGCTCTTAAGAAGTATAAGAAAGCATGTTCAGGAGAAGGCTTGACCAAAACAAGAATTATATTCCAAGTCCTTTGTAATCTATAATTGAAATCACTCATGAATGCATGAGGTGCTCTTTGAATAGTTGTCAGTTGTTCTACCAGGGACAATTGGTCACTTTTATCCTCAAAATGCTTGCATAACTTCTCACCCAACTCATCCCAATTGTGAATGGAGTTGGGTGACAGTCCTCTATACCGTTTCAATGCTTTTTTGTTAAGTGAAGTGGCAAGTAATCTAACAACCACGTTGTCTTCTATTACATCATGTACATAACATATATTTGCCACATCTAGGATGTGCTCTTCTAGAGTTGTGGATGTATCAATAGTGAAATTGGGAATAATTTTGAGGGCATTGATTGGTATATCATCCTTTTGGGCTAAAATTAAGGGGCTTCCACCAATAAAGGATATAAAAGGCTGATTTTTGGGTAAAGCCATATGGAATAAATTTTTGTTTGTATGAGCAGCAAGTGTACTAGTTTGAAATAATCTACCCACAGGTGGTGTAGATAGGGCTTTAGGAGATGGACTTGTGCTTCTCTTTCTTCTTATAGGCGATAAGGATTGTCTATTCCTTCTTATAGAAGTAGAAAATGAGAGCTGTATGTATTGAAAATTACCTCTAGAAGATGATCTTGTTTGGATTCTTGACATGAATGTGTAGGTATGATCTTGAACTAGGAATTCTAGATAGTAGCAGGGTCACCAATTCGGCATACGAAAAATTCACCGCCAACAATTCATTGAAAAAAAATTCACCGCCAACAATTCACCATGGGAAAATTTACCGCCAACAATTCACTGTGGGAAAATTCATCGCCATGACAAATTCGCCGCCAAGTAAAACTCACCGCAGCAAAAAAATTAACCGCATTAATATTTTTTAATATATATTTCAATAACTTTGAAAAAAAATTAATGCGGTTAATTTTATGCTGCGGTGAATTGTTGGTGATGAATTTTACTTGGAGGTGAATTTGTCATGGTAGTGAGTTTTCCCATGGTGAATTGTTGGTGGTGAATTTTCCATCGATGAATAGTTGGCGGTGAATTTTCCTAGAGCCCACTAATTCGTATGTAGAGTCCTCCCTTGATTGCATAATCGCTAGGTACTTGCTTAAGAGCCTCTTCAAAGTTGGAATGTTGAGAGCAACACCATTCTCTCAACAAAATGAAATAAAATTGCTTTTGGTACCACACCTTGAGGTCATTTCCATTGTTAGATTAGAACACTAAACTCTTGTTTAGTAGGGTGTAGTTTCATGTGACAAGCAATCATTGTATTTGTGGATACCCATGATTCATACATAGATATGAGCTATTATTTTGGTGGGATATCTCACCAATCATTGATTTGAAGGATATCAAAAGAAGGGATGCATTCATACAAGGATCATCAAGTATTCTCCCAACCAAATCACTAACCCCTATCATTCTAAGTACCAATATTCATAATGTTAGATATGAGGATGAGTGCCTTCAAATTCACAAGAAGCCAAAGGATGAAAACCCTTTGGTTTTATGAGGTAGAGGATGAAACCCATTTCTTAGTTGGATGATTTCACTAAAGGGTGTGAGCAAGCTCCCATGGTCATGGGCTATAGTTGTATCAATTTTATGTATTCTATTGGTGTTTAAGGAATGAGTATAAAGCTATATGTTGTGTACTTTTTGTATTTGTCATTTATTTTGTGGGTACTATCAGATTTATTTATATTATTATTGCAAATCTTGTAATGTATTCATGACCCATTTAATTCAGGGTTTGCACACTATACTTCTAGTTATGGTTTTTGTTGTTGTATCATTTGTTAGGTATTCTAAAGCCACTTAATATAAGGAATGTTTATCTTTTGTTAATATTTTAACACCATATCATTCAACTCATTATTGTGGTAATTACAATAGTTATTCTTGTTGTTGATACAATATTATGATGAATTTCAAACTTTAATATAAATAGAAATTCCATGCAAGTTATTTTACATTATTGAGGACCCATTTGACAATTTGGGTGTTTAATATCAAAGTGTAAATGTGAAGGAAAACTATGAATCAGTGTGTTACAGGCTAATTTATACAATAGATGCTTTGCAACTTATTTCACACTCTTATAAACTTGATTTGAATTAGGGTATCAATGAATGCAAAGGTAATGAAGGAGAAACTTGTGTGTTAGATTAGGGTTTTCATATTAGTGTGTAAAGGAAAAAGGGTAAATTCTAGGTTTTTGGCTAATTTTGGGTTAAATATTTAAACCTAAAATTTATACCCTAAAATAGTTTCACCAAGTTATTATAGTTGTATCAATTCAATGTTGAGAATACATGTCACTTCATGATTCGATTGGTTTAGGCTCATATTTGATGCAAAAATGCCACATAATAGTGTGCATGCATTGAAGGAATGTAGATGCATTGAGGTGCAAAGATGGTTATTGCAAATGCGTTGAAGTAGTGTAAATGCATTGATTTATGGTACAAATGTGCTAAAGTGTAGAAATGGGTACATACAAAGCAAAAACATTGAATTATGAAGTAGATGCATTTATTTACAAGAAAAGGCTTTACAAAAATATTGAAAAATCACTAAAGTATGAAGTGGATGTGATGAAGTGTAGGAAAAGGCTTTGTAAAAATACTAAAGGGTGACATAAACACTCAAGAAGGTATCATATGCACCAATCTATATTCTTATAAGGGATTTTGGTTTTTTTACTGGATTTTGATTTGGACTCTTAGGGTTTTATCCTAGGACCTTTGGATGATGATTTTAGGTATGTTTGATGATGGATTTGATGATTAGGAGAGGATTTTGATGATTATGCTAATGGATTAGGGATGAATGGTTTTGATTTAGGAGATGGATCAAGAATCAAGACCTCAAACAATGATTTTGATTGGATTCAATTCTATACTGAGGATAGGATAAGTTCCTAAGAAAGAATCATTTGATTACCTACTTGAGATAGGCTAGGTTATCGAGTAATTATTGATTTGATGATTTGATTTGATTAAGGTCTTGATAAATGATGGGTATCATTTTTTTATTTGGAAATGGATGATTGGATAAAATTGATTAGATGGGTGGGTAGGATTAAGGATTAGATGGTTAAATGAATTTGATTAGATGGGGATATGATGAGATGAGGGATTTAAATTATATTAGGTATTTTAGATGAGGTTAAGGTTATTAAAAAGCTCAATAATGGAATTAATTTGGATTATGATATGATTAGGGGGATGACTAGGATGGGTACAAAGTAATTAGATGGATAGGTTCAAGGGACTTTGATTGGATTTGATGATTTGGCTTGGTTGATTAAGGTGTTGGATTCAGTGGATTAGGTTAAGGATTAGGTAAAAATATTAGGTTAAGTGATTGTAGGGATAAGTGATTGAGTGGACCTTAAGTAAGGTTGAGGGATAATAATGGTCTAGATGATTAGTATGAGGTGGATTTGTGAGATTGGATTGGGTGCTTGACCTTTGATAATACTTCAATGTTTGAAAATTATCAATTTCAATCAACATGTTCAAAGGTTTGCAAGTGATTTAGGATTTGAAGGAATTAGATTAAAGGGGTTGCATAGATACAAAAAATTAAGATACACTAAGCATGATAAAAAGCTATGATTATTTAAGTGGGTGAATCAATCCTTGTGGGACTATAAATATACCACCTTTGATGAGTGGGTAGCCTTGGCCCTTGTTAAGGACCCTTGGGTGCTAGAGAAAAAGCCTCTCATGTACAAACTAGCACATGGGAGGATTGCAAATGTTTTCTCATGGACTACTACTAGCACATCCTATAGGGACTTTGTGAGTAGCTTCCCAAGGCTAGCCCCTTACTAATGCACTACAAGTAGGAATCACTAATAGGTCTTAGACTAAGATGGCCAATGGTTTCTAGGTGGGTTCTTGATATAATACATGGCTAGGTGAGACCCAAATTCATATATAAAAGGGAGAGATATCAAATAATTAGGAGAGGGTAACTCCCTCTTCACCTTCACTTCCCTAAGGGATAGATTTCTTATGAGATTAGCTTGAATGACAAGTTTTTGCTTCTAAGAGGCATTTCTTTTGATTCACCCCCCACTATCACACTCCACCATAATGCTATAGTTGGGATCATCCCATAAGGTGATTAAAAATCCTTAGGCAAGTCTCCTAGAAGGTTGATCTAATTTATTTTCTTCATCTAAGATTACATGAAGTGCAAGGGGAGATCATAGATGATTGGAGTCGTTGGGATAAAAATGATAAAAGAAAAGAGACCAACTTAAACTTTTGATCTCTAAGATCACTTGAAGGTGCAAGGAGAGATCATACACTTAAGTAGGCCTCATAAACATGGCATATAAGGTAATTTCACCTTAATAAAAAAAATAATCTTTGATTAGTTATAAAAGGATATGACATTGACAATCAATTGCTAGAAATAGAGCATTAGTAATTTTAGGGATATTGGACATGCAATTTCCTACACAAGATGTTATCTCATAAGACAAAACAAACAATGATTACTATAAGGAGTTAGGAAATATTAAATCCTAAAAAAAATATAAATGCAATTACCAAATCATATGGACTGAAATAGTTGAAAAACCACTTATTTGTGTTGAAGATTAGCCATTATGTGTTCAAGCCTAGAAAATAATCACAAACCTACAAAAAATAAGGTCAAACCTATAGAATAAATGGGGTACGTGGTTACATATATTATATAACACCTTAAATGATTAATATCCATAAAAAATAGAGAGAAAAAGCTATAAAATGTGATGAAAATGATGTTGGAAATATATTTTATTGAATTGGTTAAACAAGTTACAATCCTACTAAATTGTGATTAAGGCCTAAAAAATTGATAAAAAAAAACTACAAAAAATAATGTTATTGGCTACAAAAGTGTGTTAGGATGACATATGAACCCTTAGGGTGATATTCCCCTACAAAAACATGAAGTTAGAGGCCTAAAAAACATTAATAGAATGACCAAATTGGTGACTATTTGTGAGGACAATGCTAGACTATTTGGCTTAATACAAATTTCTCGATTCAATGCAAAGATGTTGATTTATGTTGCATATATATTGATCTATGAAAAATTTCCTCTATGTGATGTAGAAACCTTAAAGGATGTGTAGGTATGTTGAAACATAGAGCAAAGCCACTAAACTAAAACTTGTAAGTGGAAAAAATCTATAGACATGTGGAAATGATTGGAAAATAGGACAAGAGACCCACTGAGTGTGCCAAATATGTGTACATATAAGATCCAAGCATATAAGAATAAGTTAATGAATATGACCTATTATGCTCATAATAGATGCAACACTTTGATTAAGCATAAGGACTAACAAAAAATTGATGAAAAAATAAAGAAATCTCACCAATACCAACCCTTGTTCCACCAAGCTATGGTGGTTGTGCTCCAAGATGATGTGTGAGTGATCCTACCAACAACATGACATTGCATTCCAAGGATTGATTATGATAATGGCTTAGGTAATTAGTTAAACTGATGACATGTCAATTGTAGGTCTCTACAAGTTTCATTTAAATAATTTGTAATTGTATTTGACTACTAATTTATTAAATATAAAAACATGCATAATCATTTATAGTTATCATTATTTGCAAGTATAGTTGAATTAGATCTATTTTTTATTTTCAATAAATAAATTAAATTTTTATATTAAATTGTAACTAGATTAGTTTTCATTATATTTTATTTATAGAAAACATTATTTAGATTCATTCCTTCATTCTCAAAAAATAATTTACAAAGCATAAAAACACAAAATATATAATAATAAAAAAAGTCAACAACATTCAACCTCTCACAAAATATTTACAAGCATACCCATCCAATTATGAGTATCCATGCAACATCCCCTAGAATTTATTTGTATAGAACAACCTAGGGGGGATTTGTGGTATCACCAAGCTATTGCAAAAGGGTACATTTATTTCTACCACTATCTTCGTCCTGGTCATCAATTAATTAAACACCATAAGTATACAATTAATGATTGAGAGGTTAACAAGCCTCAAGGTCACCTACTCAACATTGGAAAAGGCGTAGGGAACCTTCTCCACCTAGTCACCCTTTGAGGTTAGTTAGCCACATCCATGTCTTCAAAAAAACCAATCTAATTGCCTAGTCCAATATAACCTGCATGTCTCTTTCCCGTCAAATCTATAGATATCATCCACTAAAGCCAATAACATTAAATCAATTTACCACTTAATTTTATATTTAATTATTTTCTAGAACAAACCTCATTAACCATCCTTGTCACAACAACAATTACTATCACATCATCCATGTTGTTATGCCTTGCATAACCACCCCCATTTTGTTTTGGAACAAAATAGGTCCCCCTTTTTCTTTTAGTTGTCTATTTTGATCTTTGGAATTCTTTTGTTTCCTTCCTAATTTTGAATTTTGATCTATATGATTAAATTTTGGTTCTATCTTAGCTTGAATTAGTTTCCTTCTTGCCAAGTATTCAATGAAATAATCATAGGCAACATGATAGTTTATTTTAATATATTTCATATGCTTTGGGGACTAATGGAAGCATTTGTTTTACAAGATTAAATCCTACACTTGATGATATTTGTTAGAAGAGCTCAGTTGAAAGGCATGCCTCAATCTAGTTGGTCCTAAAAATCAGTTAAGGAAAAAGTCGCCAAGACCCTAGAGATGTCACAGCGAGCGAAATTCATGTGCAGTCAACTATCGGCAAGACATCAATCGAGGTCACGACGTCTAATAGCTTCCCTTTGGCATGCAATTCTTATTCGGAGAAAGGTCTCGGCGAGACCTAAATGTT
>VDFB02000017.1:549952058-550009694 GCA_007258455.2 Sequoia sempervirens
TTTAATTTGCCAAGTTAGCAAGTCCAGTTGACTAGACCCAGGATACTAGCCACTCCATAAGAAAAGACCTAAAACAAAACTTTGTACGTGGTAAATTGCCCTTCCCTCATTTAAACATTTGAGTTTCTAAACTGCAGCCTCTACAAGAAAAAAACTAGGATTTGTAGCCTCGATGTCTCATTTTTGCTGATTTTCTTAATTTTCAGGTGATTATGATTGAGTTTTAACATATTTAATTTGCCAATCTTTTTGACTGGGCCCAAAATAGGCCTGCCAAGTCCAAACCATATTAAGTGACTTGATTCTCCAGCCCCGAGATTCATAGAAGAACAGAGGACATCGCTGGCATGTCTCCTTAGGACACAGTTTGAGTTTCCAGAATTCTAAATCTAGCCAATTCCAACATGCACAAGATAAGGGAGGCATGGGCATGTCAATGATGATCTGTCTTATTTCTTACAAGAATAAATCCAAACTCTTCAGATTCCAAAGAAGAATAAATAGGTCATCAGTCTATGTGAATAACTAACACATACTCCTCAAATCCACTAGCATGCTTGAAAAATAAATACAACATTTCAAAATCGGTTTCTAAAAAATTACAAGATAACCAACAAAATCTGTCACAGACACTTCATTCAGAAAGTAACAAGTAAAACTACCATTAAGTTTTCCATGCAGCAATAAAGCCACACTCGATCAAACAAAGGAGGGAAATGTTTAAAAAAGGTCCTTCAGTACAGAAAATTGTACCTACATTCACTCAAAAATGATTCACCACTAATAAATATTTCAGCCAGAAGACATTCATGAAGAATTTTGCAAGCATACCTCCTCGTCTGATAAATACATTAGCAGCCAATTTGAAAATACTAAATCCACAGAGCCTGGTTCAATTGTCAGGTCTGGAGATGTGACATCGGCACACATAAATTGTACATTCTTGAAGTGCCCATTTGTTTCTCCATTCTGTGCTCAAAGAAAAAAGGAAAATAGATAAATACAAAACACAGATCTAAAATCATCAAATTTATTTTTATTAAATAAATCTCCTCAAGTTTTCACACTTTGACTTCTTGACTAACATAAGGACTTCTGGGTAAAACAAATTACAGCTATCTTGCTCTAAAATTGCCTAAACCAAGGAGTATGAGGAGGACAAAGTATTTACCTTTTTAATTGCACTCTCAATGAAGTCCATGGCTAAAACATGACCAGCAGTTTTTGCTAATTCTGCTGTATAGCGTCCAATGCCAGCTCCCAGCTCAACTACTGTTTTGCCCTCAAGAGGTGGTAGAAGAGAGAGTATCTGCAGCACAGAAAAATACAACTATTAAATTTTCCAATTATAAATTCAAATTTTCAGTTCAAGCTTCTGAGAAATATCTTATCATCTACCATCCCAGAATCATTGTAGTCAAGAAGTGGTAGAAGAGAGAGTATCTGCAGTGTAGACAAATACAAATATTATATGTTTCAATCGATCAATTTAAAATTTCACTACAAGCTTCTGAGATATATCTTATCAAATGCCATCCCAGAATCATTGTAGTCAGTTACACTGTACACGTAAGCAATCTTTCTGTAGAGTTATAATCTTTTTGCAGCCCCTTAGTACAACTCAATGTGAAGATAAACGTGTGTGAAGTCAAGTTAAACCAGCAAAATAGCACTTCTAGGAATCTAGGACCATTAAAAATGGATCCTAGCCTTGATAGCCATTAATGTCACACGGTCACACTAACCTTGATAATTAAGAGTAACATGATAATGTATTTAGATTCGATATGTGGGCAGATTTCAATACATATTATCTGTCTACCACTCTACTGCCATCCTTTCTTGAATATCTAAGAAATTAATAGCATGAAAAAGAAAGCAGAGGTTTAGAACAACTGAAGGGACCCCAGCTAGGAAAAAAAACAATGCTACGAACCATTAAAATCAGACTTCTGTGCTCCTCTAAAACTGGGGTACTGAAAAATAAACACATGAGAAAGTCGGGTCATTTCCAACCATTCCTGATAAAACTCTTCAATATTTATAATCATCGCAAGCAAGTTCTAATACCAGAATCTCTCATACTAAGATACTCTAATGATGCAGTTCAGGATCAATATCCCTTGATCTAATCAGCAGACTCAAATCAAAATACTGCTGTTTAATCTATTCAGTATATCATATCAAGCTAAGTTACTAATATGCTGCAACCTAAGTTACAGAAAGCATTAATATGTGAGCAGGTGTGAATGAGAATTGCCCGGAGTATGGGTGAAGTTCCAGTTTTTTGATTTTGGGATTCAGTAGCATATATATTTTCAAATATGTATAGATAATATCAAAATAAATAGACATACACACAAAAAATTAAAAACCACATTTAAGAATTGGATGCAGGACCAAATCAACTGTAGGTGTAGTTGATTAACTCGGGAAGATCCAGTAAAAAAGGTTTCCATCCAAAACCATTATCTTTAGTCTAATCAGCTAAGCCTTACATATAATATGATGGATATTCACAAGATTTATAAAGACACGAATACCTTGAAAACCAGCAAGGGAGGTCAAGCTCCTAACCTGATTAACCCACCCTGTCCTTCATATCAGCTTACAGTCCCCTACTATAGCACAGGTTACTCATGGCAATTCGTACATATAAAATGCACGGCTAAGAACTCTCTCAAGCATAAGTTCTATAATATAAAAGCTACAATAGTTAAATTAGCCACAGAACTTGTTGACAAACTTACCTGTGACCATGACAAAAATTTCATACAATTTCTAGTGCTATGACTCAGCAGTGAAATCTATTCTGCTACTTAAATTCAAATAAACGGATATACATACACTAGATTTTGTAATGCTGATCTATACAATTTGTAGTGCTATGTTTCAACAGTGACATCTATTCAGCTACTTAAATTCAAATAAACAGATATGCATACACTGGATTTTGAAATCCTGATCTGAAGGAGTGAAGTATACTATAGCCAAGTTGTCAGTGTCTTTCATAAAACACTAGTAGAAAGCCTTTCTTGCTTTACTGATTAATATCCCTAGTCCATATTAGATTAAGGAAATTTTACCAAAAGGAGCTAAGTGTGTGTACTCACCCTTATAGAGATGAAGATCACATTATCAAGATGTACTCGCCATTATAAAGATTAGATCACATTATCAAGATGTCATAGCCGTTCAAAATTCAAACAACTGATAGCAAACAATAATCTCAGCATGCTAGCGAAATTCCTAAAACCATATCAGGCCCAAACAAACACACACCTAACATTTGCAGATAGCATTTATCCGAGTGTTTTAGCAACAACTAAACTGTCATTTAACCATTTCCAACTGCTGAAAAACATTGGGACTAATGCCTAACAGTCATATCTCAGACAAATCATAGACATTAGATCAAGGAATCCATTAACACATTGAGCAAACGCACACCAGGAAACCATTAACACATTGAGCAAACCATGCCATTGACACATTGTCGAAGATGAATCTTGGCAGTCCAAAAAACTACCAGGAAACAATAATATCTTCAATCAAGAAAAATAATTGTAAAACTAGCTTAAAGCTATATAAACCCCTGGCTACAATTCACATAGAGGCATCAATGTTAGTTTTTTCGCTTTGACCAAACCATCATTTACCCACTTCCCATGGGAGCAAAAAGAGATACATTTGATCAGGGACGCATTACCAAACAGAGCAAGTGATGTAATCAAGAGGTTGTAAAGAATAAACATCATACATTAATATTTTCAGACGATGATGATTTGTGCTAGAAAAAATTATTAACATAGCTTTAGATCCAGACCTGAAATTGTAGAGAGGCATCTATCTCAATGTTTTCACGCACCACCATATTATCATATACCCACCCTCCCATTGTTACAAAAAAACAGAAGCATTGGGATTGACATCTGTGATCCAATTAAATTATGACCCAGATCTAACATTCCTAAACCACACTAAAGTACCAGTACAAGATCCAATGATAAAATGTCTTTCAATGAATAACAGAAAGCCAAAAATATCAGAAACAGATCCTATTTATGCCACAATGTGCCTCAGTAAATCAAGACTGACTACAATGAATCCAAAACATGCTAAATGTTACAGATCAGTCACCTCGGGCCTTTCTTCCTCATCCAGCTTGGAAGCCTGGCTGTCGAGCATCATTGCTTCCACACTGAGCACTAAGGAATGCTCCTTCCAGTAGCTCAATTGAACAGCCCTCTCACCTGTTCAAGCATACAATCAACCCAAATAATCACTACCCACATCCATAATCACCAAACTAAGCCCAGACGATCAGCCGAAGAAATCTAAATTTAAAACATAGCATCGACCACATAATCACAGCATACATCCATAATCACAAAACAATCAGCCAAACAAATCCAAATATACAATATAGAATTGTCCAAATAATCAAAGCCCACCTCCATAATCAAGAAACTAAGCACAAAGTATAAGCAAACAAAAATCCAAATATACAATATAGGATTGAGCACGATTACTACATCCCGCATTCATAATATCAAACTAAGCCCAAACAATCAGCCAAACAAATACAAATATACAACACCACACTGGCCCAAATAATCGCAAATAACTTTCATTATAGCCAAACTAAACCCCCAATTCAGCTTGTAAAATTTCCCATCATGCAATATGGCATAAATCATGACAATCTGTTGAATTAATGACGCCCAAAAGCCAATAAAAAAGCAAAACAATCCAAAATCAAAATGTAGTTTCATCTCACCGTCAGCAGCCATGGTGAATATCCCCAGAAATGAAAAGAGATCTTAAAAGCCAGAAGCCACCGAAAAATGATGCTAGTGGCCTTCAATGGCTATACGAGCACGAGAAAACGTTCTTGATCTACGGTTGGAATTTCTTCCTCTTTGCTGCATTTGCTCTTGGTTGAATCAAAGCAATGCAGGTGGATTTATAGGGTGTGGGTTCTTGGAGATGGAATTGGCAGGAGTTTTATGCATGATAATTCAAAATTTAAGCTGTTAATCTTAAATCTGAATAGAAAATATCCAAAATCATTGCAATCTGATATTGGCGATAAAATGAAAAAAATAAAATAAAATTGAGTTGCAAATGGTCTCTGTAATTGCAGCCTTCTGTCTGTTTGGTTGTAAGTCTATAGGTAGTTAAAGGTACGTAGGCGAGAAGGTTTCCTTCTCCGTCATTTGACGGAAAGTCGCGTGGAATGCGCATTATAATTGACTGTCACGCCCACGTGAATCGGGGTTTAACGTTTTGAAAAAGATTCGAATCTGGAGTTATGTGTCACGTGTAACAGATAAACTAGGTCGACAAATCGGTTAATCGTTACTTAAATAATGATCAAATCAAAAGTAATATGTACAACGGTATGACATTTAGTCTTACATTAAGATTAACATAATAAAAAGTAACATGTACAAATAAGAGTAGATGTGTATGGTTGGGTGTGTAATATATAATCATAAGAATTGACTAGAAAATATATTTCCCACCAAATTTGCCTTCATTAGTTCCATATTTACATTGTGTCATGAAGGGTGTGGTGAATCTTATAGAGTGGGTTATTTTGGCCATCCACATCTTAGACCTAAAGAACATAGCAATCATCATCTAACACCCACAACTTGGTTTGCATTATGATTTTCACTTATACAATAACTTGGATAATCATTTGAGGTCAATTAAAATAACTAATAGAAGTTATCCTGCCATTTTCATTGTATCACAACATTTTGAGAGGCGATTAATACCCATCAAATTCAAACTTGTTAATGAAGCTTATAGGTGTTGGTAAACATGACGAAATAGATTCCCAAAGACATTCACTAACTTTTGAGTCAATTCAACAATTTACAAGTTTAGTGGCTTACTCTTCGTAAAAGGGAGGAATGTCAATGATACAAAAAATCTTATAAAGGAAAAAATAAAAAGGCATCAACAAAACTACGATCATCCAATAACACACATATTATATGCGTTATTTTGGAATATATGGTTCAAATACACCCTAGTGATGCATACTATAAGTGGCACCAATGATTTAGTTATTTTACAAGTTATGGTTGCTACATTACGTACCAATGGATGGATCAATCAATGATCCTTTGTGTCTATTATTGTCTTTTGGTGTGTAATTTTTGAGACTATTGTTTCTATGCATTTCATTATAACTAGAATTTTGGACAAATTTAGGAAGGAATTTGTATTGTAAATGTGGTTTCTAATTTTTTAACATTTTTTCATGTTTTCGTTGCTTTGTAGTTATTTTTTGTGCTCACTTTGAGGTAATACAAACTTTTGATTTTTTTACTAGTGTGTATTTTTACCAACTCAACAAAATTAACCTTTTTATATTTCTAAAAGGAAGGGCATCTCATCCAAGATTTCCTTGTGCATTAACCTAAAGCTTCTTTGTCTCCCTCTCATGGTTGCAAAATCCACCCATTTCGCACCTATGACTCAAATCCCCACCCTCCCTATGCTCATTCCCAACACACTACCAACCTCTCCCCCAATTCATTTGTTCCTCATCATCCCACTTCTCTAGCTCGTCTACCCATCAACCCCCACATCTCCTACCACACTTGTGCCCTTTCTATTATAATGTCTCTTTTGTAAAAATCTATGTTATCCCCCCTCTTTTCTCTTATAGAGACACCATCCTAAGTGATGGAAGACATATGATTAAGCAACATATAGACATAAACAATCACCAAATAGGACACTCCACCCCTAAGTAAAGACTAGATCATTCTCCTCCTTCTAATGACAAATCTCACTCTAGAGAACCTAGATGGGATCTCAATGAGCACTTCTTAGTGATCACCCAATTTGATAGCCAACATGTGTCCCTAGATAACAAGTATGAGGTCGTACATATGTTTATGAAGATTAAATCATCCCTAATTTCCAATTATGTGTAGAAAATAATCCTCAAACGTGAGGGGTAGGTCTATCTCTTCTTGAAAAAAAACACATTACAAATGATGTGTCCTCTATCCATCATAATATTTTAGTTCTTGCAAAAATTAAAAAATAGTGAGTTACATCTTGAATCATTCCTTCAAATTAGTTGGAAAGAAACCTTTTCCTCCACCCTACCCACCCTAATGGTAATGATGGAGTTGTGTTAGGTCTTGTTTGTTGACTCCCCGTATTATTTTTCCCATCTAGTTTTGGCCCCTTAAACTATTGTGTGTGGAAGTTACTCCTCATTCACAACCACTCAATTAGGTTTTGTTCTATTTATGCCCATAACAAGCTTGCTAAATGAACCCCACTTTCAAAATACATACTATAAGTGGCACCAATGATTTAGTTATTTTACAAGTTATGGTTTCTACATAGCATACCAATGGATGGATCAATTAATGTTCCTTTGTGTCTTATTATTGTCTTTTGGTGTGTAATTTTTGAGACTTATGTTTCTATGCATTTCATTATAATTAGAATTTTGGATAAATTTAGGAAGGAATCTACATGTTAACGTGGTTTCTAATTTTTTTAGATTTTCTCATGTTTCCATTGATTTGTATTTATTTTTTGTGCCCACTTCGAGTTAATACAAACTTTTGATTTTCTACTAATGTCTATTTTTACTAACTCAGAGCCTAACTCAACAAAATTAACCTTTTTATATTTCTAAAAGGAAGGGCATCACATCCAAGATTTCCTTGTGCATTAACCTAAAGCTTCTTTACCTCCTTCTCATTGTTGCGAAACCTACCCATTTCCCACCTATGACTCAAATCCCCAGCCCCTCCTATGCTCATCCCCAACACACTACCAACCTCTCCCCCACTTCATTTGTTCCTCATCACCCCACTTCTCTAGCCCTTCCACCCATCAACCCCCACATCTCGTACCACACTTGTGCCCCTTCTAATTATAAGTTTATTTTGTCAAAAATTATGTTATCCCTCCTCCACCATCCTAAGTGATGGAAGGCATATGATTAAGCAACATATAGAGATAAACAATCACCAAATATGACACTCCAACCCTAGGAAAAGACTTGATCATTCTCCTCCTTCTAATGATAAATCTCTCTAGAGAACCTAGACGAGGATCTCAATGAGCACTCCTTAATGATCACCCATTTGAATAGCCAACATTTATCCCTAGATAACAAGTATGAGGTATCGTATGTTGATAAAGATTAAATTTATCCCTAATTCCCAATTATGTGTAAAAAATCATCCTCAAATGTGAGGGGTATGTCCATCCCTTCTTGAAAAAACACATTAGAAATTATGTGTCCTTTATCCATCATAATTTTTTAGTTCTTGAAAAAAATAAAATTTAGTGAGTTACATCTTGAATCAATCCTTCAAATTATTTGGAATGAAACCTTTTGCTCCACCCTACCCACCCTAATGGTAATGATGGAGTTGTGCTAGATCTTGTTTGTTGACTCGCCATATTATTTGCCCCATCTAGTTTTGACCCCTTAAACTATTGTGTGTGGGAGTTACTCCTCATTCACAACCACTCAATCAAGTTTTGTTCTAGGGTGAAATCACAATACTGTGTCTCACTTTTTGTCCAAGATGGACTTTTACATCAATATTTTTAACTAAATCTTCATCTTCTGAGACCTATATCAGCTAAACCATAAATAATTTGGAGATGATGTGAACTATTTATTTGTGGAAATTTGTGTGTAGACTCTAAATATATATTTTTAAATTTTTTTGAAATAAATCATGAATCTTTCAACATCTCCTATAATAACTGGTTTTAAACAAAAAACAACATTTTCAGAAAGTAACGTTTGTGTCGTACAACATAACTTTTTTTCTATTTAGGATTAAATTATAATTTTTAGAATATAGATTCTCAACATCAATATCTAGGGAAATGAATTTTTTTCATAATTTTTTATTGTATATTTTTTTAAAATTAATTTTTGAAGTCACTGTAACTATAATTTGGACATACGTGTGTGTTCTACAACCTAACTTTTTGTGTATATATTGAAATCCAAACTTTCTCTTTTAGGTGAAACAAGGAAATCAATATCTAGGGAATGGGTATTTTTTGAATTTTTTTTACAATGGTTTACTATTTTTCCACCGTTGCACAACAAAGAGCTTGATTTTCATAGAGAAACCTATGTTTAGTAAAAAATGAAAATTAAATACATGATCAAATTAAAATATATCAAACCTATACTTGTTGGAAAGCTAGTTTCAAGGGATAAAATCTTGAAAAATATAATTTTTAAATGATGTTATTTAATCCCTCAAAAGGTAAAGAAAAAGTGGTTTTTTGCCAGCATTTTGATAGTTGTGAAGGAGACTCCATTATGGGTATGATTTAATACTATAGGGGTTATATCCAAGGGGTTTTTATCTAAGGGGTTCTTATCTATCCTTCTTCAATTAAAACCATTTATATGGAGCCTCTCAAGACTTAAATCATTAGTTTTTCTAAAAACAATGATTTCAAACAAAAATCAACACATCCCAAAAGTGAGACACAATATTGTGGCAGCATCCTCTGAAGATATTTATGCCATAAAAGAGCTTGCTAAATGAATCCCACTTTCAAAATACATGAGATTTAGTCTTCTCGTAGTTGAAATGGGTGGTTGGGGATATTTCAAAAAGTAAAGCAACATTCTAACCGGGTATGGAAAAACACCATTAAATTATTTTATAATGAATTTGATTCTTGGATCATTTGTTGTAAGTATAAACAACCAAATTTGTATAATCCAAATTTACATCTTCAATGATGATATTATCTCAAATAAACTTATATGGCACAATAAAAAAGAATATGTGATAAACTAACACATATCTTGAAGTTAAATTCCCATTTGTCTAACCCTCTCTAATACCTACTAATTATCTCCGGTACTTTTAATTTATTGATTAACATATTTTCTTAAGTTCTCATTTTGCATTAAAAAAATTATTTTCCTTGTGGTGAAATCACCCCTTTTGACTAGGTTTAAAATTATTTTTTACCATAATGATTTTAATATTTTCACCATGCACATAATTTTCTTCCAAAATACAAGTTTCTCTTGTGTTTCCTCTCTAATTACTTTCAATTCAAATTAGCCAATTGTGCATTCATCCCTAGAAAATTCCTCACATAAAAAATAGGAAAAGCAAGTCATTTTCAAGGGTCCAATATTTTAAGTACTACAACTAGGCTTTTCATATGACCATAATTTTTCAACAAATTACAATCATTCAACCATTAGTATCCAATCCCCAAAACCCCACTCCCATTATTTAGCCTATCATTACGTCAAATATTCAACCATAGTCAAGTGACCACAAGGGGGAAGAAGCAAGCAAAAGGATTTGGATTTAAGAACATATTGTTGCTTCAATCTACTCTACATCTAAAGCATTTGACTATATGTATGGATGTCCCTTTGCTTTCTTAGAATTAGATTGTTTGTTTAATTAGTTTAGGAATTGTAGTTTGATTTGATTGGAATAGAATAGAGTCATTGTCTATTATTTATGTTTCAGCATAAATTATTATATATATATTATCTTCTATTGGAATAGTTTACTTCTATAATTGGAAATATATTTGTTGTTTTTAGCAAATATTACACTCACATCCTATATCACCAAGAATATAATATCATTATATTTCTTAGGAATTTTTTTCTCATAGGATACATCTAAAAATGTAATATCCCATTTTTAATAGCTTTATGTTTATGGATTAAAATCCCATTCCTAGTGTCTCTCATAGTTAAAGAGTGCATATGCACTCTCTCCCTTTTTCCCCCATGTGCCTATCAAGTTCAAAAAATTCTAAGGTTCCAAAAAGGTTCTAAGTCTACAAGTTTTCGAAGTATCAAACTTCCTCTTCCTAGCATCCCTTCTTTGACCCCCCACTCCTTTCCCTTACCTTTTTGAAGATTCAACTTCCTCATACTAGTATGCCTCACTTCTAAACCTGAATCCTTGATGAGTAGTAAGAGTCAGTCGATATCCCCAACCTTCAAACTATGACATTCCTACTTTTTTGTACTATTCATTCCTACCTACCCCTACACAACCAAGAGTTCCATTAATTACAAGAATTGACTCAACAACCACACTAGAAGGTATTTTCTCACCTAAGAATAAGGGTCAACTCTCAAGGTTGCTTATTCACATGTGATTTCAAGTGAAAGATGAAGTAGGTTGATAATTCAAACTAATTCAAATGGAAGCAAAAAAGGGAATCCATTTGTTGGAACACCATGATCAATCACTTCCTCCTTCGAAATTGTTGTCACATAAAATTGCACCCTACTGAACAAGAGTTTAGTGTTCTAATGACACAATGGAAATGACCTCAAGGTCTGGGACCTTGCAACATGAGGTCAAGTCTTCGGAGAAGGTTGGCTTCTTTTTCCAAACTAAGTGCAAATGTGTTGGCCTAACCTAGTACATGAAAGTCCTAATGCTAACCTACTCTAATAGATCACAAGGGAAAAGGGTAGAAAGAGACATGAAATGTCAAAGAAGGTGATGCACCAAATTTAGAGTTTGTTCCATCCTACTTCAAAATAACATAATATGTTAAAGAAACAACTAAAACACCCACTCAGATATGAAGGTAAATGAATTTTACTCAAACATGCAAGAGGTAATGGTGATAATAGTTGAATTTTATTGAAATAAAGCTTGAAGTAACCTTTACAGTGGCAAAATGCAAGAGTTACAGGTATGCAAAAGAAAAATCCCAAAGAAGCCAAAGGAAGGATCCTTCAAAAAGATACAAACATTTCCTTTATAGTTCAAGCATAACTGAGGGTTGAATTCAAAACTCTAACCCTAACTTAACTAAGGTTTGTAGGAAGATGAATTCAATCATATTAAAAAATGATTTGAATTGCTCCCATTACAGAGCAACATAACTAGCCATAAAGGCTTTGATAACTTGAACAAGCCCCAAAATGATGACTTACATGAATATAGGGATGGGCACCCTCGAAATCCGTAGCAAAATATCAGACAACCATACCTGATAGAGAATAAAGAGTTTGTAGCACATCAAGGAGTAATGGCAACATATTGCAATCAATACAACATTGAAAAAATGTGTAAAAACTGATCCATAATGGATCAAATTTGATTCGACAGTTGAGGATGTCGTTGAACAATAACTTCTGCAAATCTGTCACGAATAGGATCAATTAGTTGTTGAAGTTTGAATATGGACCATCAGATTGGAGATGAAGGGCTCATATCGAACATCGAGCAAAGTTTAAAACATAGTCGTTGATCTTCATCTCACACACTAGAAACCAAAGAAATGGGCCCCACCATGACACATTCACCTCAACATTCGCCATTCATCGTCATCATCATCCTATCATGATGTCGAAGGGAACACCATCAATGTCCCACTGATATCCATCATTCCCTCTGATGAAGAGATCCTACCGTCCATTATAATATCGAAGGGAGAAGCCTCAAGGTCTCATCGACATCATATTGTCTCCTTGATACAACTCCATTTATACCCTTATCGCTCATTGCATAAAGGCTCCATGCTTTATGTTTCCAAACTTGGCGACATCATTCACAACAATGATGTGAATGATGCGCACCATGACCATTAGATTATCTTCACTTAATCTAAATCGTTGATTCACACTTGAGGAAAACCAAGGCCTTGGGCCCACCATGACACTTGTTGCATGCTTGCTCTACCACTAGGCTCAACTTGGGACCCAACACATCACCACGGGATAGCGGGAAACTGCCACTTGTCCATGCTAACTTCATAGACCTTTCCATCGCTCATCGTGCAAATGACTTTAGCCTTTGGAACATAATTGTGATGCACTAGAGGCTAGCGATGATCGTCTGATCACCATCTTTAAATCTAGGCCCTTAGTCACTTGATCATCACTCATCGTGTGAAGGACCTTGCTACTCAAAACATAAACGTGATGTGAATGAGGAAAGTGATGCAAGGGAGACATAAGCCATCATGCATCATGGAAATGAAATGAGAGGAAAAATATTTGCAGCGGTACACGATGCATGGGAAATAAGTTAATCGCTCATTGTGGAAATGAAATCGATGAGCGAAAAGGCTTCAACAATAAGCAGCATTAATTAGCACATGCCTCAAAGTTGTTCATAAAAGGGGGTCGTGCCTAGGTAAATAAGACTTGGGAAAAACTTATTTTCTAGCCCCTTGAACATAAGATTTTTAATCAAACATTTAAATTAGGGATGCAGGCAAATGGCATGGGTAAACAGGTTGGTAAAAACATGACCACCTAAGACATAAGTTGTAACTTAGCCAACTGGGGATTAGGTACAAAAGGTCAATGAGCAAACAAAACAAAAAGTGACAAGGAAAAAGCACTAGGGTTTTAGGAGGGTTTTAACCCTACATGTAATTCAAAACCCTAATCAGAAATAATTGAGGAGTTCAAAACCTCAAAGACCTAGATTCATCAAAATAATCCTGGATTTCAATCGGATGCACACATAGAATTTCTCTAATCAAATATAAATGACATGTATCCAAGGGTGGCATAAAATATGTCAACATTTTGGTGATTTTTGTGGGATGATTACTTGCTAATCATGGAATCCAAAGGCCTTATCAGTCCATTTGGCACAAAGTCATGAAGGGAATTTATAAAATTGGGTCTCCCAAGGGAAAAACAAAACATATGCAAGCCTACACTTGGAGGAAAGCATGAAAGCTAAGAGCATATATTCCATTAAAGAGAATGCAGGGTGTGCAAATGCACTTCATGAAAAGGAAAAAAAATTACAGTATGTACATGAGATCGGCTAAAAAAGAGGAACATCACAAAAATTTGCCTCTATAAAAAATAGATCCTAAAAGAGCCTATCCCTTTCAAGCTGAGATTGTGATACTCATTCCTTTGCAACCATTGAAGTAAACCACTTGAATGCAAAAGGGTTGCATAATGAATTAGCCTAGTGAAGAATCACCTCATTGTAGACCTTGTCGCTAGAAGGTAGCCATATGATGCAAGTGTCAAACTCCTCTGATAGTGGCACCTCAGGAGAACAAACAGTAGCATGGGGAAGCTCCTCTAAAAATTGGTCAACCTCAAAAGGAGAACCTTTTAGAAATGAAAAAGAAAACTCCTTACACAAGGGTGAGCCACTACTATAGTCATTGGCCTTCTCAAAAATATGTTTCTCACAAAACTCCTCTTCATTTCTTTGCATGACAAGGTTACTCTTGATCTCATAGCAATTTTCCCTCCCCATTTGATGGCTACTTATAACAACCTTAGGCTTATGGCCTAAAATATCCACCATATCCCTCTAATTTACCATGAGGTTGGGAATGGGGGTGTTCTCTTCAAAGTTGCAGAATATGCTTTGACCAAAATCCTCTTCCTTAGTAGGTGAACCAAACTGAAAATAATTCGCCAACATGTCCAAAAAGTAAACAGGGACCTCCTCTACATAAGCAACAGGTTTATGCACAACACACCCATCTCCTTGATCATGCAATGTGTAGTTCACATTACTAGGAGTGTAAGGTTCAAAATGATCCTTTGAAAATGGTTTGTTGATTTTATTTGGATTCCCTTCTTTTTTGGGTTGCACTAGGTCGATCAGAGGAGTGGAATGCTTCTTTTCAAATACATCCTTTGGTTGATTATGCTCTTTTAAAGCTTCTTGTAGTAGATCCCTTTGATGTGGTATGGACAAGGCCTCCAACATGGTGACATTTAGGCTAGACTTCTTCATTTGATCAACTATATTGAAAGGGGATCGACTAACCTTAGGTGAAGCATTTGGAACAACCAAATTTGACTTTGTTGATTGGGTGACTTGAGGTCGCTCCACCATCCTATTGCTCTTACTAGTAGGCTAATATGATTGTAGAACTGTTGTTCTACTTGTTTCTCCAATAACTATAGCATTTTGAGATAGTTGGAAAGATGATTCTTGGCCCATTGTGTATGCAGAAAAAATATCCATTGCTCTCCCTTTTGATCTGGTATCCCAAGCTATCTGATTCACACCACAAAAGTACTCTTGATTCAAGTTAACAAATGTATAGTCTTCTTGCAAGTGATCACACTTTCCAACAATTGTTTGATTTGCATTAAATTGTTGCCCTGATGTGGAGGTCTCATTTTGAACCATCAAAGATTTTTCAAGTTCACCATTTTGACAAGCATTATGGTTATGAGGTTGATTGCATAGATAACACCAGTCATATTCTTGAGCTAGATTGTTTTGAACTAGAACCAAGGGTTTTGAAGTGCTAGTAGTGGCTAGGTTTGCACCATTCAAGGGCTTAGCATAATTCCATTGATCCTTCCCTTCATGAGGCTACCTATTTTGTTGGTAATTTTGACCTTGAGGTTGATAAGTTCTATTATTTTGGGCTTGCTACCTCTTTTCTATTGCTAACTCATTGTTCAACCTTTGGATCATGTTTCTCATTTCTTGCACCTCCTTTGGAGATGTGGTTGGAACAACTGGTTGAGAAATTGCAGCCACTGGAATAGAAGCCACTGTTGGTTGTTGGAAAAGCTCTGGAAATAAAGGTGTCGATGGCCTAGGAGCTATCTTCGTAGCTTGAATTAAATAATTTTCTACCATTTTTGCAACATCATATGCATTTGGTGAGGTAGATCCTCCCATTGAATGAATGATAATAGCTATATCACTGTTAAGAGCTCTTAAGAAGTATAAGAAAGCATGTTCAGGAGAAGGCTTGACCAAAACAAGAATTCTATTCCAAGTCCTTTGGAATCTATAATTGAAATCACTCATGAATTCATGAGGTGCTCTTTGAATAGTTGTCAGTTGTTCTACTAGGGACAATTGGTCACTTTTATCCTCAAAATGCTTGCACAACTTCTCACCCAACTCGTCCCAATTGTGAATGGAGTTGGGTGGCAATCCTCTATACCATTTCAATGCTTTTTCATTAAGTGAAGTGGCAAGTAATCTAACAGCCATGTTGTCTTCTATTACATCATGTACAAAGCATATATTTGCCACATCTAGGATGTGCTCTTCTGGAGTTGTGGATGTATCACCAGTGAAATTGGGAATACTTTTAAGGGCATTGAATGGTATATCATCCTTTTGGGCTACAATTAAGGGGCTTACATCAGTAAAGGATACAAAAGGATGATTTTTGGGTAAAGCCATATGAATAAATTTTTGTTTGTATGAGTAGCAAGTGTACTAGTTTGAAATAATCTACCCATAGGTGGTGTAGATAGGGCTCTAGGAGATGGACTTGTGCTTCTATTTATTCTTATAGGCAATAAGGATTTTCTATTCCTTCTTCTAGAAGTAGAAAATGAGAGTTGGATGTATTGAAAATTACCTCTAGAAGATGATCTTGTTTGGATTCTTGACATGAATGTGTAGGCATGATCTTGAACCAAGAATTCTAGATAGCAGCAGGGTCACCAATTTGGCATATGACAAATTCACCACCAACAATTCATCGACAAAAAATTCACCACCAACAGTTCACTGTTGGAAAATTTACTGCCAGCAATTCACCTTGGGAAAATTCATCGCCATTTCAAATTCATTGCCAAGTAAAACTCACTGCGGCGAAAAATTAACCGCATTAATATTTTTTAATATATATTTCAATAACTTTGAAAAAAATATTAATGCGGTTAATTTTTTGTTGTGGTGAATTATTGGCGATGAATTTTACTTGGTGGTGAATTTGTCATGGCGGTGAATTTTCCCATGGTGAATTACTGGCTATGAATTTTCTATCGATGAATTGCTGGCAGTAAATTTTTCTAGAGCCCACCAATTCATATATAGAGTCCTCCCTTGATTGCATAATCGTCAGGTACTTGCTTAAGAGCCTCTTCAAAGTTGGAATGTTGAGAGAAACACCATTCTCTCAGAAAAATGAAATGAAATTTCTTTTGGTACCACACCTTGAGGTCATTTCCATTGTTAGATTAGAACACTAAACTCTTGTTTAGTAGGGTGTAGTTTCATGTGACAAGCAATCATTGTATTTGTGGATACCCATGATTCATACATAGATATGAGCTATTATTTTGGTGGGATCTCTCATCAATCATTGATTTGAAGGGTATTAAAAGAAGGGATGCATTATACAAGGATCATCAAGTATTCTCCCAACCAAAGCTATAACCCCTATAATTATAAGTACCAATATCATAATGTTAGATATAAGGATAAGTGCCTTCAAATTCACAAGAAGCCAAAGGATGAAAACCCTTTGGTTTTATGAGGCAGAGGATGAAACCCATTTCTTAGTTGGATGATTTCACTAAAGGGTGTGAGCAAGCTCCCATCGTCATGGACTATAGTTGTATCAGTTTTATGTATTCTATTGGTGCTTAAGGAATGATCATAAAGCTATATGTTGTGTACTTTTTGTATTTGGCATTTATTTTGTGGCTACTATCCAATTTATTTACATTATTATTGCAAATCTTGTAATGTATTCATGACCCATTTAATTCAGGGTTTGCACACTATACTTCTAGTTATGGTTTTTGTTGTTGTATCATTTGTTAGGTAAATTCTAAAGCCACTTAATATAAGGAATGTTTATCTCATGTTAATATTTTAACATCATATCATTCAACTCATTATTGTGGCAATTACAATAGTTATTCCCATTGTTGATACAATATTATGATGAATTTCAAACTTTAATATAAATAGAAATGCCATGCAAGTTATTTTACATTATTGAGGACACATTTGGTAATTTGGGTGTTTAATATCAAAGTGTAAATGTGAAGGAAAATTATGAATCAGTGTGTTACAGGCTAATTTATACAATAGATGCTTTGCAACTTATTTCACACTCTTCTAAACTTGATTTGAATCAGGGTATCAATGAATGCAAAGGTAATGAAGGATAAAGTTGTGCATTAGATTAGGGTTTTCATATTAGTGTGTAAAGGCAAAAGGGTAAATTCTAGGTTTTTGGCTAATTTTGGGTTAAATATTTAAACCTAAAATTTATACCCTAAAATAGTTTCACCAAGTTATTATAGTTTTTCAATTCAATGTTGAGAATACATGTCACTTCATGATTCAATTGGTTTAGGCTCATCTTTGATGCAAAAATGCCACATAATAGTGCACATGCATTGGAGGATTGTAGATGCATTGAGGTGCAAAGATGGTTATTGCAAATGTGTTGAAGTAGTGTAGATGCATTGATTTATGGTACAAATGTGCTAAAGTGTAGAAATAGGTATATACAAAGAAAAAACATTAAATTATGAAGTAGATGCATTAAATTACAAGAAAAGGCTTTACAAAAATATTGAAAAATCACTAAAGTATGAAGTGGATGTGATGAAGTGTAGGAAAAGGCTTTGTAAAAATACTAAAGGGTGGCATAAACACTCAAGAAGGTAGCATACGCACCAATCTATATTCTTAAAATGGATTTTGGTTTTCTTAATGGATTTTGATTTGGACTCTTAGGGTTTTATCCTAGGACCTTTGGATGATGATTTTAGGTATGTTTGATGATGGATTTGATGATTAAGAGAGGATTTTGATGATAATGATAATGGATTAGGGATGAAGGGTTCTGATTTAGGAGATGGATCAAGAATCAAGACCTCAGACAATGATTTTGATTGGATTCAATTCTATACTAAGGATAGGCTAAGTTCCTAAGCAATAATCATTTGATTAACTACTTGAGATAGGCTAGGTTCTTGAGTAATTATTGATTTTATGATTTGATTTGATTAAGGTCTTGATAAATGATGGGAATCATTTTTTTTATTTCGAAATGGATGATTGGATAAAATTGATTAGATGGGTGGGTAGGATTAAGGATTAGATGGTTAAATGAATTTTATTAGATGGGGATATGATGAGATGAGGGGTTTAAATTATATTAGGTATTTTAGATGAGGTTAAGGTTATTAAAAATCTCAATAATGGGATTAATTTGGATTATGATATGATTAGGGGGATGATTAGTATGGGTACAAGGTAATTAGATGAATAGGGTCAAGGACCTTTGATTGGATTTGATGATTTGGCTTGGTTGATTAAGGTGTTGGATTCGGTAGATTAGGTTAAGGATTAGGTAAAAATCTTAGGTTAAGTGATTGTTGGGATAAGTGATTGAGTGGACCTTAAGTAAGGTTGAGGGATAATGATGGTCTGGATGATTAGTAATAGGTGGATTTGGGAGATTGGATTGGGCTTGACCTTTGACAATACTTCAATATTTGAAAATCATCAGTTTCAATCAACATGTTCAAAGGTTTGCAAGTGATGTAGGATTTGAAGGATTTAGATTAAAGGGGTTGCATAGATATAAAAAATGAAGATACACTAAGCACGATAAAAATCTATGATTATTTAAGTGGGTAAATCAATCCTTATGGGACTATAAATATACCACCTTTGATGAGTGGGTAGCCTTGGCCCTTGTTAAGGACCCTTGGGTGATAGAGAAAAAGCCTCTCATGTATAACCTAGCACATGGGAGGACTGCAAATTTTTTCTCATGGACTACTACGAGCACATCCTATGGGGGCTTTGTGAGTAGCTTCCTAAGGCTAGCCCCTTACTAATGCACTACAAGCAAGGATCGTTGATAGGTCTTAGACTAAGATGACCAGTGGTTTCTAGGTGGGTTCTTGATATAATACAAGGCTATGCTAGACCCAAATTCATATATAAAAGGGAAAGATATCAAATTATTAGGAGAAGGTAACTCCCTCTTCACCTTCACTTCCCTAAGGTATAAATTTCTTATGAGATTAGCTTGAATGACAAGTTTTTGCTTCCAAGAGGCATGCATTTTGATTCACCCCCCACTATCACACTCCACCAGAATGCTATAGTTGGGATCATCCCATAAGGTGATTAAAAATCCTTAGGCAAGTCTCCTAGAAGGTTGATCTTTTTTTTTTTTCATCTAAGATTACATGAAGTGCAAGGGGAGATCATAGATGATTGGAGTCATTGAGATAAAAATGATAAAAGAAAAGAGACCAACTTAAAATTTTGATCTCTAAGATCACCTAAAGGTGCAAGGAGAGATCATACACTTAAGTAGGCCTCGTAAACATGGCATACAAGGTAATTTCACCTTAATAAAAAAAATTCTTTGATTACTTATAAAAGGATATGACATTGACAATCAATTGCTCTAGAAATAGAGCATTAGTAATTTTAGGGATATTGGACGTGCAATTTCCTACACAAGATGTTATCTCATAAGACAAAACAAACAATGATTACTGTAAGGGGTTAGGAAATATTAAATCCTAAAAAAAATATTAAATGTAATTACCAAATCATATGGATTGAAATAGTTAAAAAACCACTTATTTGTGTTGGAGATTAGCCATTATGTGTTCAAGCCTAGAAAATAATCACAAACCTACAAAAAATAAGGTCAAACCTATAGAATAAATGGGGTATGTGGTTACAGATATCTTATAACACCTTAAATGATTAATATCCATCAAAAATAGAGAGAAAAAGGTGTAAAATGTGATGAAAATGATGTTGGAAATATATTTTATTGAATTGGTTAAACAAGTTACAATCCTACTAAACTATGATTAGGGCCTAAAAAATTGATAAAAAAAACTATAAAAAATAATGTTACATGCTACAAAAGTGTGTTAGGATGACATATGAACCCTTAGGGTGATATTCCCCTACATTAACATGAAGTTAGAGGCCTAAAAAACATTAATAGAATGACCAAATTGGTGACTATTTGTGAGGACCATGCTAGACTATTTGGCTTAATACAAATTTCTTGATTCAATGCAAAGATGTTGATTTATGTTGTGTATATATTGATCTATGAAAAATTTCCTCTATGTGATGTAGAAACCCTAAAGGATGTGTAGGTATGTTGAAACATAGAGCAAAGCCACTAAACTAAAACTTGTAAGTGGAAAAAAGCTATAGACATGTGGAAATGATTGGAAAATAGAACAAGAGACCCACTAAGTGTGCCAAATATGTGTACATGTAAGATCTAAGCATATAAGAATAAGTTAATGAATATGACCTATTATGCTCATAATAGATGCAACACTTTGATTAAGCATAACGGCTAACAAAACATTGATGAAAAAATAAATAAATCTCACCAGTACCAACCCTTGTTGCACCAAGCTATGGTGGTTGTGCTCCAAGATGATGTGTGAGTGATCCTACCAACAATATGACATTGCATTCCAAGGATTGATTATGATAATGGCTTGGGTAATTAGTTTAAATGATGACATGTCAATTGTAGGTCTCTACAAGTTTCATTTGAATAATTCATAATTGTATTTGACTACTAATTTATTAAATATAAAAATATGCATAATCATTTATAGTTATCATTATTTGCAAGTATAGTTGAATTAGATCTATTTATTTATTTTCAATAAATAAATTAAATTTTTATATTAAATTGCAACTAGATTAGTGTTCATTATATTTTATTTATAGAAAACATTATTTAGATTCATTCCTTCATTCTCAAAAAATAATTTACAAAGCATTAAAAACACAAAAAAATATAATAATAAAAAAAGTCAACAACATTCAACCTCTCACAAAATATTTACAAGCATACCCATCCAATTATGAGTATCCATGCAACATCCCCTAGAATTTATTTTTATAGAACAACCTAGGGGGGATTTGTGGTATCACCAAGGTATTGCAAAAGGGTACATTTATTTCTACTGCTATCTTTGTCTTGGTCATCAATTAATTAAACACCATAAGTATACAATTAATGATTGATAGGTTAACAAGCCCCAAGGGCACCTACTCAACATTGGAAAAGGAATAGGGAACCTTCTCCACCTAGTCACCCTTTGAGGTTAGTTATCCACATCCATGTCTTCAAAAAAACCCATCTAATTGCCTACTCCAATATAACCTACATGTCTCTTTCTCGTCAAATCTATAAATATCATCCACTAAAGCCAACAACATTCAATCAATTTACCTTAATTTTATATTTAATTATTTTCTAGAACCAACCTCATTAACCATCCTCGTCACAACAATAATTACTATCACATCATCCATGTTATGCATGATTTGGTACGAACCTAAGAAATCATGTGTGCCAAATTATTTGCACATATATTAATTCACTTAGTGTCTTCTACCCAATCCACAATAAAATGGATATTCATTACCCCATTAATTTGTATGGACCAACTACAAAACTGACCCTCTTTACAAACTTAAGCACTTGGGACTTCCCTTCCCCTATTGGCCAAATGATCCATCCTAACCAAGCCGCTACTCTTCAACCACCTAAATAACCAACTTGAAGCCCTGAGTAATCTCCCTTTAATATTAATACATATCACATTATTTAGCACGACTATTAACTTTCCTCATTTATGCATGGATTTCATCCTAGACCTATCATTTATGAAAGTTAGATTGCCTGGTGGGAACATGTAATTACTCAATGCACTACCTTTCTCAGATCCTATAGTTGAAAAGTTTCCTACAAAAAGAAAATAATTGAAAGATCCCTTTATGATCAACTTGGAAAAGTAAGACGCCTATTATCATACTTTCCCAATTATGAAACTATTTAATAGGTTGTGGCATTTCTAGAACATACACTTTGATAATTTTAAGTGTATAAAGGTAATCATGCTCAAGTTAGAGTGAGACTCAATCATATTAGAAATTGAGACAAAGGAACTAGTTTTTTCTTCTAATATCTCTATAATAAATATAAACATGATAAGATGTCTTGTCTTCTAGACAAAGATGATGGAATTATTACAAACAATGTAAGAATTATATACAAATTGTATGCATAATATTGACTATTCTCTAATAGCTCTAGATCTAGCCCCTTTAATAAAAAAAATAGATACAATAGCTGGTAACTACATCCCCACCAAAATTGATTAAGATTATTAAAATCATCTTAATCAACTATTCACTATTGAATAATTTGATGCAACTCTTGAGGTTGTGGCTAATTAGAAAATACTAGACATGGTTGGTCTCCTAGTAGAGCTATTCAAAGCTACACAACAATAAATTAGAGAGTGCTACTAATATCTCTAATTTAAAGTTATAAAGAATATATATTTGGATTCATTTATTAAACAATAACTCTTAAAATTTCCCCATAAGGAAAATAATAAAGTCATGGTGGATAGATGTGGACCCATCACCCTTATGAATACCTCCTACTAGATTATTTCCAAATACATGGCCATCTAGATCAAACCCATTTCCAAAGACATAGCCATCTATATCAAACCCATCATCCAATACATCATTCAACTTGAACAAACTAGCTTGATTGGTGAAAGATTCATCTTGGATAAATTTATCTTGGCTTGAGAGGCATTTGAATGGTCTCAATAAATTTCATAAGACACACTCTTATTGAAACTAGACTTTGACAAAGTTGATGACTAAATTAGATGGTGTTTTAAATTTGTAAAATTATGCTAAGCTAGCTTCATTTTGGTCCTAAACTAACCTATCATGTAAAACATCCTTTAATAATGGAATTACTCACCTCACTAGTAGATATCTTTCACCTCAACTCCCCCTCTAAGGATCCATGAGACACGGATGCCCACTAACCCCATTCCTATACATCCTCTTAGGTGACACTCTCAATTACCTCCTTTAACATGCCCTCTCACAACATTTAATTTAGGGCATTATCCTCCTCTACAATTCCCATGACTTGAGGTTATACTTATTTTATAATATATTATTATTCATCTAGAATTTCACCTAAATACGTTTCAATTCCGTAGGCATGGTTGATCTACCATGTGTTGTACTTGATTTCTGATTGTCAATGCAAAAAACTAATCCTTAATGTCATCTATTATGCCCCCCAATGGATCCCTATTGAATGAAATCTTCTAAATCATGGTGAAATATCCAAATATATTAGCATCCACTTTAGGATGGGGGTCACTCTCTGACATTTGGAAAATAATAATCAATAATATGAAGATCAAATTGCTCTCCTCGACCAACATATTTTTATCTAGGGTGGATGAATTTTATTGGCCTACAAGATTCTCCTCACCAGTCATGTTTGTGTTTCTTCTTGTTGTATATCCTCTAAAATGTGATACAAATAATTTATTCAAATTATAATAACATTTATATGGTCCAAACGGGCCAACAAAGAGGCACATTGATCTTATCTTGGTCGCATTGCATACAACCTTAAGACCACAGAGGATTGGGTTTCATTGATCTTATCAATCAAGGTACTTAACTTTTTGATAAATAGTTCCTTAGGTCCCTTCATGGTTATGGCCCATAGAAAGTGATTTCCATGCGCCACATTACTACAAACTCTACTGTGGGATCTTGCACTTCACTTAGTTAGAAAGATAAGGTCATTCTAGCACCTCATTTCAAAACACATGTCTTGATCCAATTTAATAGCATTTGGAAGGCTTGACAAATATCACCTAAATTGATTTGGTATGACAAGTCCTTAAGGCATGGATTAATCTTCCCAACCTCTTATCTAGTGGAGTTTACTTATTCAATTGAATTATACAACACTTTCTCCTTGAAAATAATTCAAAGAAAATTTTATTTTCATGAAAGAAAAACTTAAATTTTAAAGATCTATGTAAACTCTCCAATCTCCAATCTCAAGGTCTAAGATAATTCCAAATCAAATTTTAGATTACTTACTTTAATTGAAGAGTCATCATTTAAATTATTTCTTTGGTACCTCTTGCTCAAGATGTTAACCTTTTGCACATGTTATTTTCCAAACATCCAAAAGTGCTTAAATGGCATTAAACTCACCACCTTCCCTCTTAAATCTCTCTCTCTCTCTCTATACACATACACACAGTCCCCCATCTAGTGGATGACCTAATATTAAATGACAACTGGAAGTGGTCCTTTAAATATAAATGGTACAAACTTAAATTCTCCTTGTGAAAATATAAAGCAAACTCCCAAGCTTATATTATAGCCTAAAATTTGCACCATTCTATACTCCCTGTTAGTAACTTGGTATAATTCATTCATCCTAACCTATCCTTTTTCTATTTTACAAAAGGAAAGAGACTCTTAAACATGTTTTTAGTTTTTCCTCTTTGCCAAGCAAACCTAGCACTAAATATCCTACTTGATTCCTACCTACTTTTTATCTCTGACTTTGCTCCAACCTTAGTTTTTATATGGTGAACCTCACCCACATTTTTTAGGATACCTTGTAAATGATCTTTCTAAAAATGTATCCACTATTCAGTTATAGCTAAATTTGTTGGAACATGTCAATATTATTTATCCAAGAAGGATAAAGAGATCACCACTATGATCTATAATATGTCATCAATTGTTTTGACTTTACATAATCAAGGTTGACTCAAGAAATACAATTACTAGTACATAAATAATATCTATCATATTATTAATCAAATGTTTGAGTGTGTGAATATAAACACTATCACTTTCCTTATTAAGGAGTTTGATTGATAGATCTAGCAATGCTACCATTACATTATTGTTAATTAGTTCTTGTTGTTTATTTGATTCATTTAAATTAATTATTATAGATTAAATGTATCCCAACTTATACTCAATATAAAAATATATTTTTTATATAAAAACTATTCACCTCTTCCAAAAAATTATTATATTTATGTTGAGTGGTTCCATAAAAGGTGTTACCATAATTTTTTGATATAAGTCTACTAAAAACCTTATAGAGAATGATATAGTAAAAATGATCACATGTATTAGCAGATACTTTCACCAATCTATTGATATTTGATGAAGTGAAAATAAATGCTTCTAGTAAAATAGATGAAATAATTCATATGCTTTTAGTAAAAGAATATTTTCATTTTCATGGATTGTGGATATATATTATGTGTATTATTTCTATGACGCTTTAAATTAAGAATATGGATAATTTATTCTTATAATTTACCACTTCATAGAAACCATTTGTAAAAAGAGAAATAAATTTGGTGTTGAAGAATTTTTGGTTCCTTTCAATGTTAGCTCAAAGCCCCCATGTAAAAGTAGAGGGTTTGTATATTCATATAATTTTATTTGTCATTGCATAAATGTTACAAAAACAAAATTTAACTATATGCCACATGGTAGACTTCTTATTAACCACCTATGAGTTATCTCCTTGACTAGTATAAAAGATTTCATTACTCTATAAATTAGATATAAATATTTCCACAAATCCTCTTTACCCTTTTAATTAAAAATTAGAATTTTCATACTATTATGAAAAATTGCTTGTTTAAGGGATTTTAAGAGCTTAATCCTTTTCAAATATAAGAAATAACATCAAGCGGTCCCCTCCTTTGATTGGATCTTTTAAATTAAAGTTTGATGGAGCTTCAAGACACAATCTTGAGTGTCGAGCACTAGTTGTGTAATAAGAGATTCTTCAAGCCTTTATCCAAGTTGCATCAAGAAAAAGTTAGATTAAATGTGACTCAAGATGCAACTTGGATCAAGGGATGCCTTAGTTTTGGGTCTTTCTAATGTATTCCAATATGAAATTAAGGAGATTTACATTAAATGTGACTCAATGATTACTTTATATGCCATTCACAGCAAGGGTTTTCAAAAATTGAAATTTCAAAAAATATTATTTTTGAAGAATGCCCACTCTTAAAAGTGTTATCATATGCTTCCAACCATTACTATTGGGAAGAAGATGGTATAGTTAATTTCCTAGTAAACTTGGAGTGGATTCCTTGGAACACTTGGAACACTAGGTCATAAAAAAATACTAGATATATGGGATAGGTTAAGAGCCAAATGGGATGATATTGATAGTTGAAGTGTAAATTGGGACAATGATAACATAAATTAACAAAGAATATACCTTTGATATTGTGTTCTAAAGACTAAGAATGTATTTTCTTAAATGCTTTTCTATTTACACTTGATATTATGATTTTACGTCATACTTATGAGGCAATGTCTTGAAAAAGAATGTAAGGTTTTTTTTATCTCATCCTCAAAATTTTGTTGATTGTCATCATACTTGTTTTAAAAATTATGTCTAGTCATGGAGCCACAATTTCACTTCTATAGGTAGTAGAAGGAGATTCCATTTAAGGTACCATTGATAGATCAAATGATAAGCTTATTTTTATTATCTAGTCTAGCACAATAGATAATGTAATCTAGGAGATGATTAGCTTGGATTTCCTTAAAGCCAAGTGTGCGATCATATTAGTGATTTATCCTTGATGTTGTTGTAATTAGGCATGTCATACAGTTGCAAGTCCTACTTTTCATTATTATTTAATTATATTTATTTATTAGTTGTGCTCCCATTAGAAATAGAGTATCTCACTTATAAATTGGCCTTTGTGCCATGTGTGTTCCTTGATATGAGATGTGTGTAAGAATGTGTAAGAAAATTATGTCATGCTAGATGTGTTAGAGCATATATGATGTTGTTAGCATGTAAGATATTTTATGATGCACATAAGAAAATTTAAGATGGAGGTAACAAAGTAAACTTGAAATCTTGACCAAATAATGATAGTCTACGACACGTCATAAAACATCTTGAAAAAGGTATAAATTGAAAAAAAGGGGCATCCAAGTTTGGTGGGTAGGTTTATGATATTTGAAAGAATATTTAATTTTTAATTTGTTTACCCATCATGCAAGCTTGACATTGGAATTTGGGTCATGGAGTTGGACACCATGCTTCCCATGTTTTGGCTTATGGTTTTCTAAAACCATTAGTGATTTCTTGGTTGGCTATTGCCTATATATTAAATTATTAACTTAAGGTTGTATGAGAGGTCTTTGTAATGTGGGGGTTATGCTACTAGGTTTCCTCCAAAAGAGAAAGATGGTGATCTCCATGTTAAGGCTATGGTTGATAGTGTATTGTAACAAGTTTTCTTGTTGGATACATTGATTTTATGCTTTTGGATGATGATTTTTTGTATTCAAAGTGTTTTCTCTACACACATATTGTGTCATCTCTTCGTGTGTATGTTTTCTTTATTTTCTTTTATTTGAGTTTGTTTCTAAATGTTGTTTTGTATACCATTATGCTACTAAAATTATTTTAGTTATGAATCTTGATTTGTTCTCCACAAAGGGTTAATATAAGAAATATCTATCTTAATTTTGCTTTATAGGCATAAAATATTTATACTTGTATGAATATTTTGTTTGTAAATCTTCCAATACTAGAGGCTCATGCATAATATTTTCCTCAGATGTTTTATCTCCAATTTCCTTGATTTCCTTGAAGATAAAAGCTTGGTTAAAGTAATGGCTAATTTTTATATTAGGGCTAAATTTTTCAATGGATTAGACAAAGTATTGGAAATTATAGAGCCCCTCTTTATAAGGTCATTTCCCATTGAAAGATTTGAATACATTGATTTAGTCTCCTCTACCTTGTTCCATGAATTAGAGGTTAGATTCCAACACTTGGTGGGTAAGGTTGAACATTTGATGAAGGCATTTTTAGAGGGAAGAGATGAAGTTGCACTACAATACTTGATGAGAATTCAAGCTCCATTCCTACCACCTTCTTCCCACCTAGATGTGAGAGAAATGAATATATAAAGAGAGCCATAAAGTATTTTGTAGGTTTGGTAATGATATAAACTAGGGAAGATATTGAACCAAGAAATTCAATGGTAGGAGGTTCTAAGATATAGGATGTTATGGTTCTCTATGTTTTTTCTTTGTAGAGCAGCCATTGTTATTTATAGTTAATATTCATGTGTGTCTCTTATAGTTAATATTCATGTGTGTCTCTATTACTCAAAAGAATATAATCATCTTTTTGTTTGTATGTCACAAGGTGGCAAAACTAGTTCAAGTTTTATTTATCTTTTATGATTTAATATAAAGGGAGTGTACCTAACTTTGTATTTCACATATCATTCTCTTTTTAATTAAAATACCACTCTATTTGAGCATCACATGTTTTAATGGTCAAACAAACAATAACAATTTATTGTTAAATAGATGTCATAATTTTACTAGCAAAAAATTCACCTTTGACCATTGACCTATATGATGTTTAAGAATAGCCTTAAAACATTGTACTATGAAATTGAAAGTAGGAATTATGCTTCAAGTGAGTTACAAGTAAGGGAGATCAAACTATATTCTAAAATGAAAAACCAAGTCAGTTAATAATCAACGTGAAGAACCAAAGCTAATGTGCAAAGCTACCAAGGGAAGACCAGACATCTAAAATAAGACACCAAAATGTTCAATATATCACAAAATTAAGAGGTGGACTTGCATATTTTGTAATCTAACTATGTTTAGACTCAACACTCCATCAATCATGTAAATTATTTGTACTAGTACTAGTATAGACCTTAGTGACAAATCCATCATTAGCCACCTTATCAATAATATGTACTTAGGATAAGGTACCATCTCTAAGATTTTTATAAGAAAACTACAAATATAAATCTGTCACAAACCCTACTATCAACATCATGAACTTAAAATGAGGTTTCATTTTGAAGAACGAAGTATATTTCCAGCTGTCCCATCATTTTTAATTTCCATTTCTTATATATAACTATCAATATCAAACTATCAATATCATACATAATATAAATATGATCGAGAAATGAAATTTCATCTTGAAGAACAAAGTACATTGCAAACTATCCCATCATCTTTGACTTCTATTTCTTATATATGACTGTCAATATCATATATAAGCACCTACTATTTTATATTTTCTATATAATTATAATAAATATGTAAAAAAAATTATATCTATTATTTTGTCAAATAATGAAAGTGATTTGGAAATAGTATTAATACAAACTTTATAAAATAAATTTCCTTTTAAGAAGTGAGACATCAACTTTTTTCAATAATATCACATAAAACTTAATTATATATTAATTTAACTTTACATTAAATGAAAAACCTTATATTTAATAAATCATTTATAAAATAAATTTTTTTTTTTCAAAATAAATTAAAAAAGATTATACTTATAATTATAAAAAATCACATCTTATAAAGTCATGAGCACGATTTTTTATTTACATTTTGATTATTTTATTTGTTTATTTATTTATTGCATAGTCTCTCTCATGGTCCCCTACTTCAAAGATCAATTATTTTTTGATATCATAAATAAATAAATAATGAGCATTCACTATTAGGGAAAAAAACACGAGACCTACGTAGTCATCTGGGTGCGGGCCCACGTGGAGATGTGAGGCAGAGTACAGTGTGCGGCGTCATCATTTGGGAGCGACGTGAAGATAAAAATGGAGAAACTTCCAAGCAGTTAGTCGGTGAGTGGACCACATCTTTTCCGCCCCCCATAAAAGTCCAAGATGTGGACCCTTTCTTTCCTCATGTTTTTGCCTCTCTATGGATTTATATTGATATTGCCTGTTATGTGTGGGACAGTGGGACCCACGTATGGATTTATATTGATATTGCCTGTTATGTGTGGGACAGTGGGACCCACGTTAATAGTTTATCACACATTTATTATTAGTATTTTTGTTTAGGCGAATATTATTGTACGAAGATTATTATTGGTGCCGGCCAATGGTCCTCTAGGCAAGGGATTGTATATAAATCGGTTATTATTTTGTCAACAAGGGTCTACAATGGCAAGCACATATTAGGGGAGAGGGGCGATAAGTACGCACCCTATCTTCATTTCACATGGACTTCTAATAAAAAATTAAAATTCTGGCATAGAGCAAAACTAATTTAGAAAAACAAAAAAATCTTTTTTTATTTGATTTTTTATATATAGGGGAGAGGGGTCCATAGTGGAGCACCTTAACTTCGTGTTTCTCAAAATTCTACGTGGAAATTTCAAATCACTCCCAATTTTGTACAATAGTTTATTTGGTAACTCACGTGCTTCTATATTTCGTGTAAGAGCCACATCATCAAATATGATGCTACATCAACATGCTTTTTGTTAAGGTATCCAAAAAGGCCCAAAAAAAAGTGAGACCAATAGTGGTGCACTAAGTCATGTTTTATTGGTGCGTTGATGTGGCATCACACGATTTGTCACTTTGTGTACTTTATGGATAAAAAGTGTTTTGCAGTTGGATATTAAAGTGCTCCACTATGGGGTCCACTGAGGACTACTTCTATCCCCACTATTGGACCCTGCTCCATTATGGGCCCCTCTCCCCTATGTCACATGTAATATTATGATTTTGTCAAGGTGTCAAAAAATTATTTATTTGGTCATTATGACCCATCATGTCACGGGCCCACCCTCATAAGCTGTGGCACAACATTCGAAGTGGACATTGTAGCCACATTGCATAATAGCAGTTCACCACCCTTTCATTCCACTTGCTCGTATTAATTGCCCATCACCCCCACTGATGCTTATTATGTACAATTGCGTTTAATGAACGTCCCTTCCCATTACCTCCACGACATGCCGCACAAATTCCGAGCATTTCTTCATTGAATGCTCTTGCTACCTCGCACAATTCACAATCTTTCACCCTTTTCTTTCTACCATCTTCTAGACTCTTCTTTGCAAATAGACCAGATGGTGTTCGTTTATGTTCTCTATAACTTCAATCCTGCCACCACTACATGTTACGTTAAGATACCAGTCTCCCTTCAACCAGTCGCTAGTACATGTTATGCTCTGATAGCGATCTTCCTTTGAGCTTGGTGATGCTTCCACCCTCATTCTTTGGTGCCATTGCAAGGTTCCCATTTCGACAAGTAAACACAAACACAACTTGATTTTTCGGTTTGCATGCAAGTTTTTCGGTTTATAGTCTTCATATGCACGTATTCTAGTTTGCATTCTTCAAATGCACGTATTCTTGTTTGCATTATTCGAATGTCTAGGTGTTGGTTGGCATACTTGATATAGAACCAGTGACAACAACTGCTATCCCTCGACAACACCCATTCAACTCAGGTGAGGTTTTAACCTCACTAAGGCCTTACCAGTCTCATTTTTCATTTTTTCTTTGCTATAGGATTTTATTCTAGTCTATGTTAATATTTCTTAGATTACGAGGTGAGGGTGCTTCTGTAAGAACATATAGGTGTTTATGAACACTATAAAATCTGTGTTCATAAACACACTACACATTTGTAGGAAATTAATCTTTTGTTCAAGCATCATTGTTGTTTACATAAGGGGTTTATGTTTTTCAATTCAATCAAATAAATACTGTTGGTTTTTTCAGTGGCATAGATAAATTTGGGGGTGTTCTCTTTTTCAAAGATTCTACTTCATCAATTCAATAGGATAAATATTGTTGTTTTTTCGTTTCCCTAGATAAATTTGGGGGTGTTCTCTTTTTCATGGGTTCTGCTTCAACAATCTGGTTTGATAAATATTGTTGGTTTTTTTGGTACCATAGATAAATTTGGAGGTGTTCTTTTTTTCATAAGTTTTGCTTCATCAATTTAGTTGGGTAAATATTGTAGGTTTTTTTGGTGCCATAGATAAATTTGGGGGTGTTCTTTTTTTCATAGGTTTTGCTTTATCAATTCAGTCAGGTAAATATTGTAGGATTTTTTAGTGCCATAGATAAATTTGGGTGTGCTCTATTTTTTATATATTTTGCTTCATCATTTCAATCATAAATATCGTACGTTTCTTCAGTGCCATAGATAAATTTGGGGGTATTCTCTTTTTCATAGGTTATGCTTCATCAATTCAATCATATACATATTCTTGGTTTTTCGGTCTTGGTTTTTCGGTGCCATAGATAAATTTGGGGGTATTCTCTTTTTTCATAGGTTCTGTTTCAACAATTCAATCAAATAAATATTGTTGGTTTTTTCAGTGCCATAGATAAATTTGGGGGTGTTCTCTTTTTCATAGGTTTTGCTTCATCAATTCAATTACGTAAAATTGTAGTTTTTTAGCTACCATGGATAAATTTGAGGGTGTTCTCTTTTTCATAAGTTTTGCTTCATCAATTTAGTCAGACAAATATTGTTGGTTTTTAGGTGCCATGGATAAATTTGGGGTTGTTCTCTTTTTGATAGGTTCTGCTTCATCAATTCAATCAGGTAAATATTGTAGGTTTTTTGGTGTCATAGATAAATTTGGGGGTGTTCTCTTTTTCATAGGTTCTGCTTCATTAATTCAGTCAGATAAATATTGTTGGTTTTTTAGGTGCCATGGATAAATTTGGGGGTGTTCTTTTTTTCATAGCTTTTGCTTCATCAATTCAGTCAAGTAAATAGTGTAGCTTTTTCGGTGCCATAGATAAATTTGGGGATGTTTTCTTTTTCATAGGTTTTGCTTCATCAATTCAGTCAGGTGAATATTGTAGCTTTTTTAGGTGTCATGGATAAATTTGGGGGTGTTCTCTTTTTTTATAGGCGCCGCTTCAACAATTCAGTTAGGTAAATATTGTAGATTTTTTAGGTGCCATGGATAAATTTGGGGGTGTTCTCTTTTTCATAAGTTTTTCTTCATCAATTCAATCAGGTAAATCTTGTAGCTTTTTTAGGTGCCATGGATAAATTTGGGGGTGTTCTCTTTTTCATAGGTTCTACTTCATCAATTCAAGTAGGTAAATATTGTAGGTTTTTTCGGTGCCAATGATAAATTTGGGGGTGTTCTCTTTCCATAGGTTTTGCTTCATCAATTTAGTCAGGTAAATATTGTAGCTTTTTTAGTTGCCATGGATAAATTTGGGGGTGTTATCTTTTTCATAGGTTATGCTTCATCAATTCAGTCAAGTAAATATTGTAGGTTTTTCCGGTGCCATGGATAAATTTGGGGGTGTTCTCTTTTTCATAGGTTTTGCTTCATCAATTCAGTCAAGTAAATATCGTAGATTTTTAGCTGCCATGGATAAATTTGGGGGTGTTCTCTTTTTCATAGGTTATGCTTCATTAATTTAGGCAAGCAAATATTGTAGGTTTTCTTGGTGCCATAGATAAATTTGGGGGTGTTCTCTTTACCATAGGCTTTGTTTCATCAATTCAATTAGATAAATATTCTAGGTTTTTTAGCCGCCATGGATAAATTTGGGGGTGTTCTCTTTTTCATAGGTTCTTCTTCATCAATTAAGTTAGGTAAAATTGTAGGTTTTTTCGGTGCCATGGAAAAATTTGGGGGTGTTCTCTTTTTCATGGGTTTTGCTTCATCAATTCAATCAGGTAAATATTGTAGGTTTTTTCAATGCCATAGATAAATTTTGGGGTGTTCTCTTTTTCACAGGTTTCACTTCATCAATTCAATCAGGTAAATATTGTAGGTTTTTTCAATGCCATAGATAAATTTTGGGGTGTTCTCTTTTTCACAGGTTTCACTTCATCAATCTAGTTAGGTAAATATTGTAGCTTTTTTAGCTACCATGGATAAATTTGGGGTTGTTCTCTTTTTTCATAGGTTTTGTTTCATCAATTCAGTCAAGTAAATATTGTTGGTTGTTTGAACACTTTGTTATTTTAACCTATAATTTTGTTTTCACACCAAAGGATCTCTTAATTCTAATACATATGGGATTGTGTTCCTCTATTGTTATAAGAATTAGGAGGTTTCCATAAGTAATGATAGTCAAACTAAAGCTTAACTAGTAATACATAATTGAAGGTCAAATGTTGAATTAAGAAGTTAGTTTGAACATATTTCAAGAATGAGGAACAATTACCTTGAAAGTGAACTATAAAGGGGGTTGCAGACAAAGGGATTCTATTATTTTAGTATGAAGTCCCAAGTATGTTAATGTTTTGCTTAAACCTATCAGTTCACTATGTTATATTAACTATTAATTTTATATGATTGCACCTCTCAAAGTTTAGTACAATATTTAGTATTTCAATATCTGTTTGGTAATACTAGTAGGGGAAATCATGTTCATACACAACAATATATTGGGATTACAATATAAAAAATTATCTATTGGTTAAATGTGTATTGGATGGGATTTTAAATTTATTTGATGGTATCTTATTGCTTGCATCTAGATCCATAGAATGAATGTAATTTTAGAACATTAATGTGACACCACTCTTACAAGATTAAGGTTTAGAATTCAATATTATTATAAGATAGCACAATTAGTTGAAGTCAATATTACTAATATGGCAATGTTTATGTAGGTGATTGTCAATGAATGCAAGTATCATTTTTGTATGAGGGATACCAACATGATGCTAAGATTGAGATAGTGTGAACAGGTTGAATCAACTTGTTAGAAGCAAGAAATGATAGGTGGCATTCCTCCTTTTTCCTTAATAGGATGTGTTAATATGAGCTTGTATTAAATACCGTAATTGTTGAGAGTATTTGTCTTTCTAATTTTATTATCAAGGGTCCATAAATGATTGTTGTTCCTTATATTCTTATATAATAAATTTAGTGGACTTGCACCTCTAGAAACCAAACATTGGGGCTAGATTTGTACATATTATCATGATTGCTGATATGTTTAAGAAGATCTATTGAAATTAACTAATTTTATCTTGCTCTATGAAACCAACCCTCCTCACTTGCCACCAACTTACTTTTGCACAACTAAGTAGTTTTATACTTAACCCATAAGTGAAGTTGTGAATCTAGTTTGTTTTTATAGATTATGTTGCCATATTCAAATACCAAGAGAGAACATGACTTTACCATATACATGTTAACTTTTATTATTATACATATTGTGTAAAGGTCTTATATCTTATGAAGTACCTCTATTTATGATTATCTATTCAACCATTAAAGATGTACAGGTTCGCCACCCTTTCAATCTAGTTGCTCACATTAATCACCCACCACCCCTATCATTGCTTATATACATGTGTGTTTACTGCACGTCCCTTCCCATTACCTCCACGACATGCCCCACAAATTCCTAGTTAGTAGTTGTGTTTCCATTGTATACAATGTAAGTGTAGTTCCCAATTTGTTGTGCATGTATATGTGTATACTGTACATGCCAATCAGATATTAGATTTTTAAACTCTGATGCCTATCAGATATGAGATTTTTTAAACTCTAAATTACTATTTTTATCCCTTTGCTTTAATTTTTCCTTCATTACAGTCATAGGTTAATAGTCTTGCCTTGTATATATGTAAACATTTATACACAAATTATATTTATGTATACACACACACACACATATATATATATATATGTGTGTGTGTGTGTGTGTGTGTGTGTGTACATATATTTACATTATAATACCAAAGTCCACTATAATGAAAAACTTTTACATTATACACTACACTTCCAACAATTCATTGTAGATGTCAACACGTATTACCATATAACAAAAATTCGCAGTTCTACTTTGTTCTAGTATGTAAAAAAGTGCCAAAAATATTTAGGGGACTTGGTTTTCTAAAGGCCTTTCATGTTTGCCTATGTTGCACTTCACAATTCAAAGGGAATTATGGATAAGTGCAACATAGGTTACCATTAGAAAGGATTTTCAAAAATCAAGTCTTCCTAAAGCACTATTGAATACATAAATTACCAAAACCCATTCATTCATGTCACATGTGTCTATCCTCCTAAACATAAACATAAGAACAAACTTCAGTCCATCTTTCCAAAGAAAATGTCCATCTTTCCAAAGAAAATGACAAAAAATTAAGACTTCAACCCATAAAGCAATCAACCTTATCAATGAACACATCCTTATTAATAACTTTTTCATCATATAGGCATCTAAAATTACAGTGCCAACAATAGTCAAATCATTTTGGACATGACACTTTACCCTACTATGAGGTGGTAGCAATTGGGAAAAATGGTTTTTGAAATTCTCTCCATGTTCAACTATGTTGTAGTCTACCATTTAAAGTGAATTGGATGATTTCTACAACATAGTTTAATAGTATCGAGGTTTTCGAAAAACCATGTGTCCTCATTGCATAGGCCCAAGAGGGGTCGATACATGCGTAACCTATCTTGGAAGGTTCACATGGAGTGCCACATGGACCTCTAATAAAATTTGATAATCCTACCATAGAGGAAAAGTAATTTAGAAACCAAAATAATCCTTTTTATTTGATTTTTAACTCACATGGCACATGTCAAAATCTGATTTGGTGAAGATGTAAAAAATTTATGTTTTGAGACACACACATACACATTTGAGATATACTCAACTATAATATGTGGTTTATCCTAAGACCATGAAGTCACATAATGATCAATTGCTTACATGTATTTTTTTTCTTGAGAAATTGGCTAACTATGACACTGAACAAACCAACAATATTTATATGACTGAATTGAAGAGCAACAACATTTGAAATATAATTGTATAAACATATATACATATGCATATATGTATATGTGTGTGTGTGTGTGTGTGTGTGTGTGTGTGTGTGTGTGTGTGTGTGTACATATTTATCTGACTGAATTGATGAAGCAAAACCTATGAAAAAGAGAACAACCCCAAATTTATCTATGGAACCGAAAAAACCTACAATATTTATATGACTGAATTGAAGAAAAAAAACAAAATGGATATGTATAAACAGATATATACGTATATAGATAGCATAAACAAACACCTTCTTATCTATTTGTGAAGAAGAGTCAAGAAGGTGCTAGAAGGAAATGGGGTAAAAGATAGATTTTTGTACAAGGTAGCATGAGAATTCAATGAAGGAATACTAGGGATTTTCTTGGCATGTCATGGAGGTAATAGGAAGGGATGTGCATTAAATGCAACTATACATAAGCAATGGCGGGGGTAGCTAGCAATTAATGTGAGAAAATAGACTGAAAGGGTGACAAATTGTTAGAGTGCAATGTGGCGACATCCACTTAGACATTGTGTCGTGTAGCTTGTGGGGGCACTTGGCCCATGTCACGATGGGTCACATGGCCAAATAGGCAATTATTTTACACCTTTGCAAAATCAGAATATTACACATGACATATTAAATCCAAGTGGGATAACTAAAATTGAATAACTGTCATCAATTTAACATAGCTGGAAACAAAAAACATGTCATTATCATATTTTTATAACATAAATTTTTAGTCCACAACATACATTACAAATCAAAACAAAAAAATATTGCACTTGCAGATGTCGATGTTGTTTCAATGATTGGAAAACAATTAGGAGCTATTGTGATAGATGATTGGTGGTTGGTTGCTTAAGCTAGCAATGGTAGCCATGTTCTTGTCCCCTACCAATAATTGTGGAGTGTGTTGGGAATAGGATGCCATTTAATTGCAATCCTAAACATTATTTCATGTATCTCCTAAGTCCTTGGAAAGTGTTCCCCAACACTAGGATTAGAAAGAGATTAAATTTAAATGAAATGAACATGTTAATTGACGTTTGTAATTAATTCTAAATGATAGGAACATATGGGGACGCCCATGAAGAGCTCCTACAAAATAGGAGCACATGGGGCACCCACATGGAAGGTAGAACTCACCTTGAGTTAAGTTAACTATTTGGAGAAAAAGATAACACTTCAATAATGAATGTAAAGATCCTAGAAGTTAGGGATTGATGTTTACATGCATGGAGTTCAGTTCAGTTCAGTTCAAATCAGATCAGTTCAATTTAGTTCAATTCAGTTTAGTTTAGTTTAGTTTAGTTCAGTTTAGTTATGGTTCAGTTATCTTTAGTTGCATGTAGTTAGTTTCAGTTGAATGCTAGTTGAATTCAGTTGACTTGGAATGCCTGACTAATGACTTGAGTTGCATGATAGATAACAGGTGATACATTCAGTTAAGTGAAGATGATCAATCATGCATCTTGTTTGCATGAATTGATGGAGAGATATGTTTTAGTTAACAAAGATTTACTTGGACCCAGCTTGGGCGCCCAAAGTTGGCATCTTGGAGTTAACACTTTTTCATGATAAGATATTTTATAAGGCTGAGTTAAGTGGGCCCATTCTTGGGTTCCAACTTTGAGGATAAGTTTACAAGATATCTTCAGAATCAACATTGAGTTATGACTTTAGTTTGGGACACCCAAATGGATGAAGGACTTGTTTTGACATTGTTCTTCACAGTAGAACTCTACTTGCAAAGAATAGGCGTGGGTTTTGTGAGATAAGCATTGTGCTTTGTAATTGTAAACTCTTTGGAGTTTACAAGGCTCATTATTGTCTATTTATTGCAGCAAGTTGAGAGTTTACTAGATTTGATTGCAGGTTGTGAAGAAGAATTGTTGAAGGAAAAAGAAGCATCTCAAGGAAGGATTGATAAAGAATTATTGTAATCTTGTTCTAAGGTTAAATAATACAAGCACTATTGATTCTTGGTGGAGTTTTTTCTTGAAAGGGTTTCTCCACAGTATATGTTTTGTGACTTCTATCTTTTGGTCTTATTCTTCTACAATCTTCTGTCTATTTCTACAAATGGTAAAATGAATCTATACAAATAATCATCCACAAAAAAAATGTAACAAAGAACACTTATTTAGATCTATAGTATAATAGTTTTACAAAGTATTAAGCTACATAATTACCTCCATTTTCAACGTAGTGCTGGTTACATGACTTGGAGTTGGACTAGAAAACTAGGTACATGTTACATGTGATGGGGCTAGTTGTGAATAGTTGATAGGAACATATATCTGTGGAATATGATGTACATCCTGACTACTTATCTAACTTGGAAATTGATTACACCTTAACTCATAGTGGGAGACGATTGAATAACTCATTGTAGTAGAATAGTGAGGGATATTTATGTTCAACAAATCTTAAAATATTATATTACTTTGTGGCAAGGGATTAGCAGGAGTGCTTAATCACCTTTCTAACTATAAATCCTTCTGGGCTTCCTCAATCTCTTGTTCCTTTCTATCATGTTCCCTTTGAAGCCTCTCTTGCTCCTTTTTGGAGTCTCTATCCTTCTTATGTTGTACTTTCAATTGATCTTTTTCTTTACGTAGAATCTCCTTATCTATTTTGGCCTGCTCCTTCACTTACCTCGCCACAATATTTGCTATCTTTTTCTCCTCATTCTCTCATTTCTTTTGAGATTTGATCTCCTCAATCTCTTTATTCCTTTCATCTAGTTTTAGTAACAAATTCATGGTCATCTATTGCTAAAATATGAGATTCTCTGCTCAACCAAATTCCATTATCACCACCATCGCTATTTTTTTGATTGACAACATGCACATGTAGCTTGAGGAATTTGTTGATGTGTGAAACTATTTTTGTTTCTTGTGTCTACTCTAATTGTGACTCAATATTGTCCTCGACCTAATTATCCATCTCCTATGAGTCTTGGGTGAAATCTACATTGCCTCCTAAATTTGAAGTGCCACAATCAACATAGTAATGCACCCTTTCAAGTAGGACAAATGAGGGTGGTGGTGATGGGAAAGTAAAAGAAACCTATTCTTGTTGGCCATGCAAATCAATACCTAGATTCATGGCTCCCTCTGCCAACTAGGATAGTTGGATACACTGTGAGGGAAGACCAAGACTATCCTCCAATTCATCAAGTGGGTTGTCTAGCATGTTAGGAGGTTTCTAATCACCAACCACTTGTGCAAGTGAATCAACAGGACTGTTATGAGGTGAATGCAGTATATGTTTGTGTACTCGTGATTTTGTTGTAGACTACAATTAGCCATTTGGAAGAGTGGACAACAATGATTGTGTGACATCATCTCTTGAAACAACAACTCCTGAAAGGCTAAGGATGTTCTGCACTTTAGAAGCATCCTCACCTATGTTGACCTAAAATGTGTTGTTGGGATGCATGTCATCCATGTGTACATTAGGATTGAGTGGCCATATCTCAGTCCTTCTAAATCTTGATGTGATATTTGAAATTATCAAAGATTTTAACAGTGATTTGTTACCTGGTTTTTCCCTCCTAATTTTGAGGTTTGGATACCTTGCTAGCCATGGTACACATTCTTATTTGAAGTATGTTTTGAAAGGAGAAAACACACTTACATCTAAAGGTTGTAGTTTATGTGAAGTGTGTGTTGGAAAAGTCAGTAAATCGATACCAAGCATTCTTTCTTCTTGGATGGTTGTGAGCACAACATGGCTTCCATGCTCATCAAAAATTAGCAACTACTTAATGGTAGGTGACACATCACTTGGAACTAATTACGTAAAGTGGTGCAACCAATTCATAAACAACTCCTTTGTCATCCATACGTATGGTTGGGTTGCCATGCAAGAACTTGGTTCACAGTTTGTAATTTAATTATTTAACTGATTTTTCCCCTTAAACAAGTAAAATCCTGGAATGCTTTTCCCAAAAACATTAACACAACATAAAATGGTTATCCATTCACGACCCTTCAAAATAATGTAGGACACGCTCCTGCTACCTCTTTTGGCCAACACCCTCATGGCCCCATTTTTTCCTTCCTGGATACTAGTTTCATCATAGTTCCAAATGCGACGAGGACAATATGGATTTGCATCACATGTTGTGGATAATGTCTTGTAGAAAGTGGATACACCAACAAGTCTAAGGTTCAATTCCCTATATTTGTCTATCCCTTCATCTGTCTACAACGTCAGTTCTGGATGTTGTTTCTTGAAACCATTCCACCAGGACTTCCTTGGGAGCCCATTCTTGAAAGGTTTGGGTATACTTTCACAAATTTGGGTGACCTCTACCTTCAAATTGACAATCTCAAGGTCATGGTGGTGCAGGAGCACTAGATAAAGGACTATTTTGTTTTTGAGTTTTTAATTTTTTTGTGCTATCATAAGGTCATGTTGACCATTATTTTACGTGCTTAGGGTTTTTTTTGGTCTTTGGGAAAGAGGGTGTCAAGATTCCAATGAGTTTAGAGGCTCACTTTGCTAAATAATGAAAAATTGTTAAATGTCTGAAAACACAACGGGTTTTACAAAATTTCTTTTTAGGTCATTTAGAAGCACCACCCAAGCACCTAAATTGTTGTGAAGGCATATTTAAGGCATACCATGACATTTTTGGTTGGTTAGAAGTTCTCTGTACGGACTGTTTTTCTAGAAATTGAAAAAAATAGAGTTCTTGTCTTATTTTCTATTTTTCTATTCTTGTTTGCGTAACAACAACTAAATGAATTAAAAGAGGAATTTTATAGGTTTTTTTAGCATGTAGAGAGGCCTATGGAATTTTTTTTTGGAACATTTGATAGCTGTTCCATCGTTTCATCCATTCTTGTAAATTCTGTGTTTTATTTCCTTATTTCTGTTTTGACTGGAACTGTGTAAAAATGGAGTTCTAGGCTGCATTCTCTCCGTACCAGGAAGTATGGAATTGTTGGGAACATGGTCAGGCTCCATCTCTGTACATATTTTAGTGGTAGGTGTTAAGTTTTCTTTGGTTGCAGGAGCTATGAGAAAAGCCTTACCCTAGGCGAGCCAGTGAAGAGCCTGGTTGGGAAAGGCTGCAGAACAGCGTTGATAACTTGTAGGGGAGAAAATATTTTCAAAAAATTATTTTTGGGGAATTTAGGGGAAGGTCTTGGCCATGTATGGTGCCAAGGAGGAGATCCCAGAAATCCGTTTAGGAGGAGAACTTTTCACCAGTCCTAAAACTGGTTCTGGACAGTTAGAAACCCTAGTTTTCTGGGCAGAGTTTGCATGAGGGCAGAGTACGGCCTGGACAGAGCCAAGACCCTAGAAATATTGAAGGTGTAGGTAGGGGAAACACATTTCCTAAGCCAAGAACCATGTTTCTTTGGTGGGTTTAGGAGGGAAAATCAATTTACCTCTGTTCAGAGACCAAATAGTGGCTCAAGGCTAAACCTATGGAATAGGCTTCATGCAAGTGTTGGTAGGTTGGAGTCTAAGTGAAGTTTGAGGAACACTAGGAGGTTGTTTTGGAGCTTTGGAAAACATTCCCTCAGCCCTGCAAGATTCATTCATGTATTGAGGGAGGATTAGTCTTTTGGATGCATAAAAGGCTAAGGAAGAAAGGAGTCATAGCACCAAGATTTGGCTTGGTAGTTGCAAACTTGACAAGGTAGTGAGGTTGGCAGGAGAACCAGGGGAACTTAGAAAAGGTAGAGTTCCTATAGGCTAGGGTAGAACAAAAATTTCACCAAGGAGGTCTATGACAAGGCCTAGTGTAGGAATCTATGATTGCTTCCTATAGCACCTGAAAATAATGTGACTGATTCCTGCAGCTTCTAGGAATCTGTGATTGCTTCCTGCAGCCTCCCTATCAGATTGGTATTAGAGCAAGTAAAAGATTTGGGAAGCAGCTTATATGTCAGAAGTTGAGTCAAGTGAAACCCCCGCCATGGTGAAAAATGCACAGTTAGCCAAGAGGGTTGAAGAACAAGAAGAGGACAACTAGTCCCTGAAAGAAAGAATAGAGCAATTAGAGAAGGCATTGAACAATGCAAGGTCAGAAGGAATAATGCCAAAGGAAGAAGAGGTTGCAGAGGAAGACAAGGTCCCTGAACCTGACCCCGTTTTGGAGGAGGAGCCTTTCTTGAAGGCATTGAAAGCATTGAGTGAAAAAGGACTTGAGGGAGTACCATTATTTAGTGGGAAAATGGAACCTGATTTGGTCATAGATTGGATATAAGGTATGGAGAATCACTTTGAGTGTGATGGAGTAACTGAAGCTTAGAAGGTGAAGGTTGCTAAGTCAAGATTGAGAGGATCAGCCTTGACGTGGTGGAAGTTTGTTCAGACTGAAAGGGAAAAAGAAGGTAAGAAGCCCATTTCAACTTAGAAAGGAATGGTTGCTAAGGTAAAGGAAGCATATATGCCAGATGATTATGAGATCCAACTTCACAAGAAGAGGCAGAGTTTAAGACAAAAAGATCAAGATGTCAACACCTATACTAAAGAGTTCCAGAAGCTTTGCTTGAGATCAAATGTGGCAGAAGATGAAAGCCTAAAAGTGGCTAGGTACCTCAATGGTTTGAAGTGGAACATATAGGAAGAGATGGCTTTACTTAGCACCAAGACAGTCCACCAATGTTATCAGCTAGTTATAAAGATTGAAGAGAGGAATAAAAGAAAGCATGATCAGTCTTCTAAGGGCAGAGGCAGAGGTAGAGATCAAAGAGGACAGCGTGGAGATTACCAAGGTAGAGGTAATGATCAAAGAAACCAAGGTGAATCCAAGCTTACCGAGCATGGAGGTGAAACATCTTCAAGAGGAGGATTTAATAGAGGAAGAGGACCTCAAGGAGGTTCAAACAGAAGAAGAGGAGCAAGCAGAAGTAACTCTTACTTTGCCACCATGAAATGTTATCACTGCAATCAGCTAGGTCATCCAGCTTATAGATGCCCAGAGAAAGCTTCTTCATCAAGCAATGAAAAGAGAGTGGCCTATGCACAAGAGGACACCACGAGTGTCAAATCACCTAAGATCAATCAAATAGAATTAGAAGTAGGTGAAAAATCTGATGTTTAATAGAGTTCTGATCAGACAACCGATCAAGGAAGAACCCAAGCAAAGGAGAGCTTTGTTTAGAGCAAGGTGCAAGATATTGAGAAAGGTATGCAAGGTCATTGTAGATTCTGGTTCTATAGATAATATCATCTCTGAGGAGGTAGTAACTAAGTTAAAATTGTAGAAAGTACCTCATACCAATCCTTACAAAGTCACATGGCTGAATAAAGGGCAGAGTGTTTTAGTGAATGAGCAGGTCACAGTAGAATTTTCAATTGGTGGCTATAAAGACAAGCTAGTTTGTGATGTACTACCCATGGATGCATGCCATCTTCTTCTTGGCAAGCTAGGGCAATATGAAAGAGGTGCTATATATCATGGGAAGGAGAACACTAGTGAATTTAAGGATGGAAGAACCTTCAAGCTGCAGTCATTGACAGAGGAAGATGAGGGGCAGTCAAAGGTTCCTAAAATATTCTTGAGTAGTGGCAAGGAGTTCATCAAGGATATACACCAAGGGAATGAAGGTTATGTGGTCCCAATGCAGTCCAAAGAGGAAGAAAAGGCTGAAAGGATAGTATTACCAGTAGCAGTCCAAAACTTGCTTGACAAATACAAGAGCATAGTGAGTGATGGAACACCAACAACTCTACCACCCAAGAGAGCAATAAGTCATCAAATTGACTTCATACCTAGAGCCTCATTTCCTAACAAGGAAACATACAAACTCACACCAGATCAGAACCTTGAAGTGGCAAGACAAGTGGAAGAATTGTTAAATCAAGGTCTAATTCAAAAGAGCATCAGCCCTTGTGCAGTCCCAGTTGTTTTGGCAACAAAAAAGGAGGTAAGTGGAGACTTTGTACTGATTCTAGAGCAATTAATAGGATCACCATTAGGTATAGATTCCCAATACCTAGAATTGAAGATTTAATGGATTTCCTTGTAGGAGCATAGTATTACACCAAGCTAGATCTTAAGAGCGGGTATCATCAAATCAAAATTAAGGAGGGTGATGAATGGAAGACAACTTTTAAGACAAATGATGGCTTGTATGAGTGGAAAGTGATGCCATTTGGCCTCTCAAATGCCCCTAGCACATTCATGAGACTAATGAATGAGGTGCTTAGGGATTTCACAGGGATTTTTGTGGTAGTATACCTAGATTACATACTGATTTTCAGTAAGACAACAGAAGAACATCTGAAACATGTGGAGATGGTTCTTAAAAGGTTGCAAGAAGAGAAGTTGGCAATCAATCTAGAGAAGTGTAAATTCTTCAAGCAGGAACTTGTGTACTTGGGTTTTGTAGTATCTCAAGGAACGTTGAAGATGGATCCAAGCAAGGTGGAAGCCATCCTAAACTGGCCCACACCAACCACAACAACAGAGGTAATGATTTTTCATGGTTTGGCTCAATTCTATAGAAAATTCATAAGGAATTTCAGTGGTATATGTGCACCAGTCATAGATACCATTAAAGGTGGTCTGGAAGCAAAGTTTAAGTGGACTCAAGAGGCTAATAAAGGGTTTGAAAAACTGAAACAAGAGGTGGCAACCCAACCTATTCTGTTGTTTCCTAGTTTTGACAAGTTGTTCACAGTTGAGTGTGATGCAAGTGGAGTAGCTGTAGGAGGAGTACTTAATCAAGAAGGTAGGCCTATAGCCTTCTTTAGTGAAAAGCTAAATGAAGCCAAGAAAAAGTACTCTACCTATGATTTGGAACTTTATGCTTTAGTGCAGTCCCTTAGGAAGTGGAGGCATTATTTGTTGCCCAAAGAGTTTTTGGTTTTCACAGATAACCAAGCACTCAGTTACATCAACACCCAAGAGAAGTTAAACATCATACATTTGAAATGGATGGAGTACATCCAAGCCTTTACATTTACCATTAAGCACAAGAAGGGACAACAAAACAAAGTGGCAGATGCATTAAGCAAGAGAATGTTGACAGTGCAGGAAATATAGCTAAATAGCATTGGATTGGAGAGTTTTAAAGATCTCTATGGTGAGGATGAAGATTTCTCAGAAGCCTACAAGGTATGTTCAGATTTTGCAAATCATTTTCATAGTCAATATGTTGAGTATAATATAAAAAATGGATTGTTATTTAAGGGAAATCTGTTATGTGTTCCAAGAGGATCAATGAGGGAAAATTTGATCCAAGAGAAACATAATGGCAGTCTTAGTGGGAATTTTGGTATTAACAAAACTTTAGAGCTAGTACAAATATTTTATTACTGGCCTAAGTTAGCAAGAGATGTCAGAAAATATGTGGAACAGTGTGTTGTTTGCATGAAAGCCAAAGGGGGAGCTAGCAATGCTGGTTTGTATCAGTCCCTGCCTATTCCTAACAGACCATGGGAGTGTGTGAGCATGGATTTTGTGGTAGGTCTTCCTAAGACCAAAACTGGTTTTGACAGTATTTATGTAGTTGTGGACAAATTTAGCAAGAAGTCATTTTATTCCATGCAAGACTACACATGATGCAAGTTACATAGCCCATCTTTTCTTCAAGGAAGTTGTAAGAATCCATGGATTGACATTGAGCATTGTATTAGACAGGGATGTGAAGTTCATGAGTCATTTTTGGAAGACTCTATGAAGCAGATTGGGAACAAATCTGTCATTTGGATTAGCTTACCATCCTCAGACTGATGGTCAAACAGAGGTGGTTAATAGAGTGCTAGTTAATCTTCTGAGGTGCTTGACTAAATAATATGGACAGACATGGGATATGGTAATTTCTCAAGCTGAATATGCTTATAATGACAGTGTAAATAGAACTACAGGAAAAAGTCCTTTTGATGTTGTGTATGGGATGCACCCAAGAGGTATTTGTGAACTTAGAGACATTGGATCTCAGGAGAATAGGAGTGGACATGCAGAAGACTTCACTCAACCATGAAGGAGATTCATGAGTAGGTTAAGAAGACAATCACAACAGCAACACAAAAATTGAAGGATAAAGTTGATGAGTCAAGGAGAGATGTGCAGTTTCAAGTAGGTGATTATGTGATGGTTCATCTTAACAAATCAAGGTTGCAAAAGGGAATGGCAACCAAGTTACAGATGAAAATAGTGGGTCCATGCAAGGTATTGGCCAAATATGGCAAGAATGCATACAAGGTGGAGTTACCATCAGATTTGGGCATCTCTCTAGTTTTCAATGTTGCTGATTTGATCAAATATAAAGGGATAGTCAAGGATCTGGTTCAAGATAGTAAGGAGGTATTCAAGGACATCAGCAACATGTCCATACCAACTCCAGACAAGCTGCAAGCAGAGAAGATCTTGGAGTCAAGAGTGAAAAAGACTACAAGGCACAAGGTGTACATGGAACATCTTGTCAAATGGAAGGATAAGCATGAATCTGAAGCTACCTGGGTAGAAGAAGCAGATTTTAAGAATCAAGGCATTGATATGTCTCTGATCTCTCCCACAATTCCTTAGTTATTTGTGCTGAGAGGGGGAGAATGGTGCAGGAGCACCAGGCAAAGGACTATTTTGTTTTTGAGTTTTTAATTTTGTTGTGCTATCATAAGGTCATTTTGACCATTATTTTAGGTTCTTAGGGTTGTTTTTTGTCTTTGTGAAAGAGGGTGTCAAGATTCCAATGAGTTTAGAGGCTCACTTTGCTAAATAATGAAAAATTGTTAAATGTTTGAAAACACAACGGGTTTTACAAAAGTTCTTTTTAGGTCATTTAGAAGCACGACCCAAGAACCTAAATTGTTGTGGAGGAATATTTAAGGCATACCATGACATTTTTGGTTGGTTAGAAGTTTTCTGTATGGACTGTTTTTCCAGAAATTGAAAAAAACAGAGTTCTTGTCTTATTTTCTATTTTTCTGTTCTTGTTTGCGTAACAACAGCTAAATGAATTAAAAGAGGAATTTTATTGGTTTTTTTAGCATGTAGAGAGGCCTTTGGAAGTATTTTTTGGCACATTTGATAGCTGTTCCATCATTTCATCCATTCTTGTAAATTCTGTGTTTTATTTCCTTATTTCTGTTTTGACTGGAACTGTGTAAAAATGGAGTTCTAGGCTGCATTCCCTCCGTACCAGGAAGTATGGAATTGTTGGGAACATGTTCAGGATCCATCTCTATACATATTTTAATGGTAGGTGTTAGGTTTTCTTTGGTTGCAGGAGCTATGAGAAAAGCCTTACCCTAGGCGAGCCAGTGAAGAGCCCAGCTGGGAAAGGCTGCAAAACAACATTGATAACTTGCAGGGGAGGAAAGATTTTCAAAAAATTATTTTTGGGGAATTTAGGGGAAGGTCCTGGCCATGTATGGTGCCAAGGAGGAGATCCCAGAAATCCGTTTTGGAGGAGAACTTTTCACCAGTCCTAAAACTAGTTCTAGACAGTTAGAAACCCTAGTTTTCTAGGCAGAGTTTGCATGAGGGCAGAGTACGGCCTGGAAAGAGCCAAGACCCTAGAAATATTGAAAGTGTAGGTAGGGGAAACACATTTCCTAAGCCAAGAACCACATTTCTTTGGTGGGTTTAGGAGGGAAAAGCAATTTACCCCTGTTCAGAGACCAAATAGTGGCTCAAGGCTAAACCTATGGAATAGGCTTCATGCAAGTGTTGGTAGGTTGGAGTCTAAGTGAAGTTTGAGGAGCCCTAAGAGGTTGTTTTGGAGCTTTGAAAAACATTCCCTCAGCCCTGCAAGATTCATTCATGTATTGAGGGAGGATTAGTCTTTTGGATGCATAAAAGGCTAAGGAAGAAAGGAGTCATAGCACCAAGATTTGGCTTGGTAGTTGCAAACTTGACAAGGTAGTGAGGTTGGCAGGAGTACCAAGGGAACTTAGAAAAGGTAGAGTTCCTATAGGTTAGGGTAGAATAGAAATTTCACCAAGGAGGTCTATGACAAGGCCTAGTGCAAGAATCTGTGATTGCTTCCTGCAGCACCTGAAAACAGTGTGACTGATTCCTACAGCTTCCAGGAATCTGTGATTGCTTCTTGCAGCCTCCCTATCACATGGCCTACCACAACCATTTATTTTCACCATTCTACAATCAAAATTTCTTCCTCTTTGATGAGCAATTGGAGGAATTTTCTTAGATGTGGTTGTAAGATCACCTAACCATTTAGAGAGAGTGGTTATTGGTATTTTTCATTTTTTTGCTGCACCCCTTATGGGCATGCCATTTTCCTCTACATATTGGAGTGCCCCTATCATGTACTTTGTTGACCATAGTCATTGTTGCATTGTTCTATTATGTGGTCTTTGAGGTTTAGTAACCACCACTATTGGAGCAACATGTTATGGATTAATGTCTGCATTAACTGGAGGATCTATTTTTGGGCAAAATCTAACACCTCTTTTGTGGGAAGACAACCTTGTCATTGCTCTTTTGTTGCAATGCGAGTCATCATTCAATTTGCCTTCTTCATGTGCACAAAATAAGTACAATCAAAACCAATAATACTAAAGGAAACAAAAACCAATATTTAGTTCTTTAGACAATAATATATAAGCATTTTCATATTCGATGCAGTTTACTTTTTGTAAGATGACAATGACACTTGAACGAAAGATTACTTAGTTTGTTTATATTTATAATTTTTTTTTTACAATTGTAAATGGACATGTTCAAAGTCAATATCCACCAATATTTTTTCTGATTGCATATCTTTCTAGGCTTTTTTGTAGGATGTTTTCTATTTTTTTCTTTTTAGTTTGTTGCATTGGCATTCATAAATATTGTAAACAATAAAAAAATATAGGAATACATATATACAGAGCAAGATTGTTAACTTATGACTATAATGAAGAACAAAATAGTGGGTGGAACAACTTCATTGTGATCAATATTGGCATTCTCAAGAATATACATAATACACATATACTCGTACTATAAACTAGTAACTGCAATTGTTAACCTATGACCCTAGTGAAGAAAAAAAGAAGAAAGGGGATGAAAAAAAGTTAGAGTTTAACGAATCTCATATCTAATAGGAATGTATAGTATAAATATAGACATATCCACACACAAAAAACTGGGAGCTATAGTTACATTGTAAACAAGGGAAACACAACTCTTAACCTATGACTCTACTAAAGTATGAAATAAGGCAAAGGGATTAAAAATAGTAAGTCAGAGTTAAACAAATCTCATATTTGATAGGCATTGTAGTGTAGAAAAATTTACTCCTCTACATTTTCACACCATGTTTGCATCCCCTTAATTAATTGGGCTTAATTAAGCCTTTAATTGGCCTGATTATGCATTCACATGCCTAATTAATTTCATTTTTCGAAAGGGAAACCCACATTTAATCAATGCCTACACTTAATTACAAATCTTGGAAAATATGTGTTATAGGTTTAGGGTCTAGGACCCATTCACCCAAGGGTGAATGGGTCCCCCTTAAGTCTTGGATCCCATTTTTTAATATGTTTTTGACAACATTTTAATGATCTAAATTCAAATTGCAAAGGTTGTCTTGTTGTGTTTAATTGTTGAGTAATTAAGGAAACACCTACAAATACAAGGTCTTTTTATTAATTCAAATCCTAAGACTCAAAGAGATCAATCCTAAGAGAAAATATTATTGTCAAGAGCATTGGAGAGAAGATTTATGAGTCATTTATTGTAGCATTCAAGATCCTATCATGATGTCAATATTTATACGTGTTCATGCATGTTTTTGAGCTAACATTGTGATGTAGGTTTCAAGTTTCAAGAAAGCATTTAAGCATCAAATCAAGTGTCAAATCAAGCATCTAATCAAGCCATTTCATGAAAGATTCAATCCTTAGAGAGATGTGTTAGAATTTAGTCCTCTAAGGGCATCCATTAAGGGGTTTGGTGAGGTGTAAAAATTCTTGTTCATTCATGATTCCTTGCATTTTATCATTATTTCATTATCAAGGTTTAATTACCAAACCGGGATTTGACCAAGGCAAACCCCTATTCATCCAAAAAAAAACATTTTACCCTCTCTTTTTGTATGTGTAGGTTTGTAGGTGGAAGAAGAATTGAAGATCTCAAAGGAGCAATTTTGCAAAGTTGCATTTGTTGTCATCATTGTTGTTGAGCCACGAAAACTTATATTCAAAATTTATTTTTAATTGTCTGATAGTGAAACCTGGGGCTAATGGAAGCTCAGATCTTGCACTAGAGGACCCTCAAAGTTTAGGAAAAACCCTGTACAAAGACCCATTCTCCCTTGGGCTAATGAGTTCCATTAGGACACTTTGCAACACTTTTGGTGACTGGTATACATCATTTTATCCTTCTTAGATCTGTCAAAAGATTGTAGTTTCTATTTGTATTATGATTTAAATCTGCATTACAAGTTTTACTTCACATAATTGATTTCATTAGGTATTTTACTTTCATCTCCCAAAAGTTCATTTCAGTCATATTTTACCATTTTTTGTCATAAGGAAAACAACAAATCTCCCAATAGGATTGACTCGCCTAAGGGTTGAAAATCAATCCTACCTTTGGGGATCTCTTTTCCTAATGAAAATAGAGAAAGTTTAGGTGCATACATCCATTTAATCATTCCATTTTGAATCACCCACTTACATTTTTCTATGTTTCAGTTTGGTTAACCCAATATCGTACATCTAAAATTATGAAATTGAAGGTCATTGAAACCCTAGATCTAGGATTTGCATTAGTTTGCATTTCATCTAGGGTTGTCAAAATTGCATTAGTTTGCATTTCGTCTAGGGTTTTAAATTTTCATTTTACATTGTTTAAATTTTGAAAAATCCAAAACATAGCATACATATTACATTTATTTTGCATCGTAGTTGCATATTAGTGTATTTTTAGTCATTTACATCATAAAATTTAGTCAAAATTGCATTTAAAAAGTCGTCACTTTGTTCACTATTTGTGACTAATTGCACTTGCATTAAGACACCTAAGAATAGAAAAATCTATCACAAAATTCAATGTCTACAACTTGAAATAGAGAACACAAACATCCAACTAGAAACACAAACTTTAATTTTTCCAATCCCTCTACAAAGAAACTTGTCCTTGTACAAGTGCTTTTTCAAATTTTTGGGTATCATTTTGTCTCTATTTTTTTCATTTCATTCTGTTGTCAGGTATGGGTTTTAGTTTCAAAAAAAAAAAAAAAAAGTACTTTCTTGCATTAAGTTCAATTAGTTAAATTAAGTGCATTGTTTGAAATCAGAGTTGGCATTAAAAAGACATCATTTTCAAGTTTTTGCATAACATAATCAATAAATTATCATGTTTCAAATCTAAAAATTGTAAAATATTTTTATGCTCTTGCATAAGTTGGATAGATTACTTTTCATTTTTGGCACACACTCAAAACTCTAAATGTTAGCATCTTTCCTTTTCAAGTATGCAAAAACTGTCATTAACAAGCATGTTAGTCATTCTTCCAATATCTTTCCTAGTTATGAGAATCTCTTAGTGCAAGAGAATTAAATTGTTAACAAATTCCTTAATACCACATTAACTATCCTTCATTGAATCCCTAATATATCTCCTATTTGTGAGGATGATTTGATACAAAAGGATGCAAACATATATAATCCTGATAACCATAGTTGTTCTTCTCCCGATACCTCTCCTACTTGTGACAAAGGTATCCTGGTGTTAGAAGACCCAATTATTAAACATCATGAGAATATTGTTTGTCCTTGTTCCCCTACCCCACCCACTTGGGAGGATATATGGCGCAAGAGGATGATATCATTGAAACATTTCTTAACATCACTTTTCCTAGTCTTCATTCATCTCTTGATAATTCTCCCATTTGTTAGAATGATTTGATAGAAAAAGATGCAAGCATTGACAATCATGAAAATCCTAGTTATTCTTTTCCCAACACCTCTTCTAATTGTGATGAAGGTGTCTTGGTGTTAAAATATTCAACCATTGAGCATCATGACAATCTTGCTTGCTTCTCTCCTAAAACCTCTCCTATTTGGAAGGATATTGTTGGACATAAAGATGACAAGGAGGCTTGCTTAAATAAACATGCTAAGGTCACCTTAGATCCTCCCTCATGTGAAATTCATCTACAAGAAGTCACATCCACTGAGGTTATGAATGCATAATTGGCCATTAGATATCCAAAACCTCCTCTTGGACCTCTCTAGAGTCCTTTAATTATTGGACCTCCTAAGTCATCTCATGAGCCAATTCTCATTATAATACCTCCAAAACCTCCAGGGACTATCTTGAATTTTGCAAGGAAACATTGTAGTAACAACATTTCAAAACAATTGAGTTATAATACCGTTGCTCACACATATAACACAAGGAGTAATAGGCAACCACAAACCATACCTACTTCATTACTATTACCTGAACCTATTTTTCCTAGTGCTCCTCATTTTCCTTCTCACAATGGAAAGGAGTATAATATTTTGGAACAACTTAGAAACACTCCTGCTAATATTTCTTTATGGGACCTTATTCAATAATCACCTAATTACCATAGCATGCTTCAAAGTGCTTTACAACAAGTTGTGGTCCCTCCTAGTGCACACCTAAGTGATGTAGCAACCCTAATTCAAGGTACGAACTCGGTCAACTTAGAAATTACCTTTCATCAAGATGAGTTAGATCCATTGGAAATACAAAAACAAAATGAGGCTTTGATGATAGTGGTTATTGTTAATAAGTGTGGCATTAGGCGTATTCTCATTGATAATGGTTCAACGCTCAATGTTTGTAGTGTAAATCTTCTAGATAATATTGGAGTGGACAAAAGCCAAATTCAACCGATTCTTTATCTATCCGTGAATTTGATAATGTGGGAAAACAACCACTTGGTGTGATAACATTACCTATTAAAACTAGAAAGGTAACATTGTAATTCCTATTCATGTCATTCCTCAAGAACTTTCAAATAATCTTCTCCTAGGTAGACCTTAGATTCATGCAATGAATGCAATGCCTTCAACGTTACATCGTTTAGTAAAGTACACTTACAACAACAAGGTTTACACAATCAAAGATGACCCATATTCATATCACAATTGTTTGCAAATTGAAATAAGAATGACAAATCCTCTTACAACATTGACACCAAATACAAAAGTGGAACCTTTACAAGTTGAGGATAAGGATAAGTGCCTTTCACTAGATAATTTTATCAGAAGATGATTGGGGTTCATTGGATTTTATACCTACATTCATGGGAGAATACAAGATTACACACAAATTAGGAAAAGAGAAAGAAGCTATAATATCCACACAAGTTGAGTCATCCAAAGCATGTGATTCCACAACTTTTACTAAAGAAGAGGAAAACATAAATTATATATCCACATATGATGAGTGTGATCATGAGAAACCGCCATTTCCAAAAGAAATGGAAATACTTTATGGAATAGGTTATGAGCTTTTGAAACAACTTGGATCTAATAGAAAAGGATGTGGTGATAGAAAACAAGGTATCTATGTCCCTATAGAGCCTTACACACAAGAATCAACTAGCGGTCTTGGTTATTGTCCTTCAAAAGAAAAGATAGCATCAAAAACCTTCGCTTAATATCAATGTCATCACAAAAAACACTCCTAGGACAAATATTGCTTCATCTTCAAACACATGTCTTAATAATGATTGGGGTTCATTAGATTTTACACCCTCCTTTAAAGGAGAGTACCAAATCTCACAATCTAGAGAGTCTTACTTGTAATAAGAGAGAGATATCTTTGTCACAAAAGAAAGAAACATCTTCTACTATTGATTAAGCGAGTACCTTGTTGAAGCTTCTCCAAGATCACTTTATTACTTTTCCTCCAAAAACACTAAATAAATTCTACAACAAGAGCTCATTTTGTACATATCATCAAGTGCATGGTCATTATACCAATGAATGTAAGGCTTTGAGTAATAAAATTCAACATCTTAAGGATTTTGGCGCTCTTTCTTGTGTTGATGCACCTATTTCCTCTAATTGATAATAATTTTCATCCTATCATATTGCTCATAACTATGTGGCATTAATAACTTTATGTGTCTTTCTCATTACTATTCATGGTGGTACAATTTTAGGTGCAACCATATTTCTCTTGGAATCAACATGATAGTTCTTGGTGGTTGTCTTTGTTTCTATGATTGGGGGCAACGATAACTAGTCTTTGGATGTGTGCATTCATTCCAAGGATCCCGTCTTCCTCTCTTTCTACTTAAAATACCAACATATCAAGTATGTTGACATTTTAAGTGGGGGGAATATTGTCCCTCAATCATTGTTCACATGTTCCCTTCATAGTGATGATAACATACATCTCCTAGGAAGTGTGATCATTACATTGGCATTATTTCATTTTGGAATTATTATTTTTGCATTATCTATTTGCACCCCTGAGGTGAGTTTTATTTTGCACCCCCTGAGGTGAGTTCTATTTGACATTTCTTGCTCCACTTTGTTCATAAAGATTTAACTTAGTGTAGCTATAAACCAAGATTCCCAACCTGCACAAACACAAGAGATAAACACCATATTAGATCAAATGCAAGTTAGTATCATGATTCCCCAAGAAATCCATTTGAAATACAAAGAAAGGGAATGAAATGAAGAACATAAGCAAACATAAACCAAAGATATTGAATCCTATTCAAATGTAAAACAAACTCTTGATCTCTTGGGGGAGTTGGTGCCAATTTGATGTGGAAATTGGCCCTTTCCCAACTCCTATGATGTTAGCTTGATGAATGTTGATGAATGATCCACTTTGTTAATGAGTGAAGTGTGCTCCAAGATGAAAATCTGCATAACCTAGTTATAAAACTCAATGAGATGGATGAAGATTGCTATGAATTTGAGTATAGTAAGTTTACTCAAGTTGTGGATGATAAAATGAGGAATGAGACCTCTTATTTATAGATTGACAAATTGGAAGAATGCCCAAAATGAAGCAATGTGGGACTAAATTTCAACCAATGGCAAGGTGCCACTTGTCAAGAGATGGGTGGATGAAGGATTTGCACATTTTGATGAATGTGCCCATAAATGCATATATTTGAGTTTTGAATTTGTTGAAATGACAAGGTGGATGAAAAGTCAAATGGAGTAATGGCCACTTGGCTCAATGCAAAATGAAATAAATGTCTTGTTGGAAGGACAAAGTCCACTTGGATTTTGAATTCAAATTGAGAGAATATTCCTCCTTTATGCCATGTTGAGGGAAAATGAAGATTTAATAAATGAATTAAATGATTTATTTGTGCAAGTGGGAAAAGCTAGAAGATGTGACATGAGTTTAGATTAAATTAATCAGGATTAGATTAATTTAATGAGGGATTAGATGATTTGACTTTTTGACTTAGATTTATGGATTAAAATAAATCAAAAGGAGATGAAAAGTGATTTAGACTTAGTTATTTATTTTATAAATGTTTTGATTTATTTAGCTAAAGGTAATGATGTTAATGGTTTAATTAAATAAGTTTGATTTATTTAATTAAATGAAGAACTTTAGAAGCTAATTAAATAAGATTGGTTTATTTAATTAAAGAGGGACCTTAGGATTGATTTATGATTTATTTAAATAAATTTGATTGATTTGATTAATAGAGGAATTAAGATGGATTAATTAAGTAGTTAATGAATGGATGATTTAAAGAAGAATCAAAGTTAGTTGATCATGACATTTTTCATGTCTACAGTAGCATTGGCATAACATCTTTATCATATTTTGGCACCTTATCAAAGGTATCAGGGAGTATAAATTTTGGTATGGTTGATGTATGGGAGCTTGTAGACTTGGCATGACTTGACCGTTGCCACTTGTTTTGTGGGATCACACCTTGTAGACCTAGTGTGTGTTTCTTATATTTGTCTTGAGGGATCACTTAGTGTATATCGGACTGTACTAGCCCTTGTGAGCATATTTTTCATGGCCACTGATCATAACACAACTTTCTTGCCTATGCAGCCATGTGTTTCATAAATGATTTTACATCTTTATGAGTGTATTTGATGGACATGGCATAATGCAACTTGCTAGTCAATCTTTCTTTCCTCTTTGCATTAATTTTGACATTGTATGCTTGTGTACCTTATCTTGTTGCTTCATATCATACATATGTGTATGTCCCTTTGTACTTATGTTGGTTGCCATGGAATATTAGATCTTGGGGGCTTGCACAAACTCCTTGATCTTTGTCATCCTATCCCTTCAACATTTGTGCACTTGGAACCATCTTGATGTATATTTGTCTACTTTAGTGTGAGTTTGAGTGTAAGTTCATACTCTGACTAAAGTGGGGGATAAATATAGTGTAGGAAATGTACTCCTTTACATTTTCACCATGTTTGCATCCCCTTAATTAATTGGACTTAATTAATCCTATAATTGGCCCAATTA
>VDFB02000017.1:550009794-550036892 GCA_007258455.2 Sequoia sempervirens
TCACTCACAATTATCATTTACAAAATGAAGACAACAAAAATTAAAAATGGAATACTTATCTATCTACTCTACAGTCCCTCGAGTGGCCAACTCTCGGGTCCTCCTACACTTAGCTCAAATCACACACTTTGTAACTTCAAGATTACTCCATTCAAGATGATTCCATTCACAATACTAATAAAAATTAGAATGAGATGGGAAAAATTGCTTTATTCATATTGAAATTATAACTCAGAAACATAGTTCAAGAACACATTATGACAACATAACGATCTCTTTGTATCATTGCTTCTAATGGTTGCATATTTATACAAAAATAGCTAACAAAATCCTATAATTTAGATGATAAAGATTACCACTGAAAAATAATTCAATTGAATTCAACAAACTAATGGACTTAAGTCCATAACATAAAACATTAAAGAGGCTCAGAGTGAGCCATAAAGTCTTTTAACAGAAAATAACAGAAAGCTTCAAAAACTCAATCCACCATGCATTCCCTAAAATTCTGATGCCTATTCTTCCAATGCTTGTCTTCAACTATATGGAAGTATGCATTCAATCCACTCGACTGAGCATGATGACCGATTATGCATAATAACCTATACAATACTTAGAAACTAAACCATTATGTTAGCGTGGATTAGCTTATTTCAATTAATTTCAGGAAATAAAGATTATACATCTTTTCACAAAAAGCAAGCAATTACTAATCCCAAAGACAATTAATTGGAAAGGTAAAGGTGACTGGAAGATGTGAGGAAAGGTATTTAGTTCATTATATTGATGAGGTTATTTTACCCACTACTATTTCTCTTTGTTGTAAGTATGTGGTCATTATTCAATCATTTCTCTCTTCATAATGCTATATGAAAGAATAAGTACAATCAAAACCAATAATACTAAAGGAAACAAAAACCAATATTTAGTTCTTTAGACAATAATATATAAGCATTTTCATATTCGATGCAGTTTACTTTTTGTAAGATGACAATGACACTTGAACGAAAGATTACTTAGTTTGTTTATATTTATAATTTTTTTTTTACAATTGTAAATGGACATGTTCAAAGTCAATATCCACCAATATTTTTTCTGATTGCATATCTTTCTAGGCTTTTTTGTAGGATGTTTTCTATTTTTTTCTTTTTAGTTTGTTGCATTGGCATTCATAAATATTGTAAACAATAAAAAAATATAGGAATACATATATACAGAGCAAGATTGTTAACTTATGACTATAATGAAGAACAAAATAGTGGGTGGAACAACTTCATTGTGATCAATATTGGCATTCTCAAGAATATACATAATACACATATACTCGTACTATAAACTAGTAACTGCAATTGTTAACCTATGACCCTAGTGAAGAAAAAAAGAAGAAAGGGGATGAAAAAAAGTTAGAGTTTAACGAATCTCATATCTAATAGGAATGTATAGTATAAATATAGACATATCCACACACAAAAAACTGGGAGCTATAGTTACATTGTAAACAAGGGAAACACAACTCTTAACCTATGACTCTACTAAAGTATGAAATAAGGCAAAGGGATTAAAAATAGTAAGTCAGAGTTAAACAAATCTCATATTTGATAGGCATTGTAGTGTAGAAAAATTTACTCCTCTACATTTTCACACCATGTTTGCATCCCCTTAATTAATTGGGCTTAATTAAGCCTTTAATTGGCCTGATTATGCATTCACATGCCTAATTAATTTCATTTTTCGAAAGGGAAACCCACATTTAATCAATGCCTACACTTAATTACAAATCTTGGAAAATATGTGTTATAGGTTTAGGGTCTAGGACCCATTCACCCAAGGGTGAATGGGTCCCCCTTAAGTCTTGGATCCCATTTTTTAATATGTTTTTGACAACATTTTAATGATCTAAATTCAAATTGCAAAGGTTGTCTTGTTGTGTTTAATTGTTGAGTAATTAAGGAAACACCTACAAATACAAGGTCTTTTTATTAATTCAAATCCTAAGACTCAAAGAGATCAATCCTAAGAGAAAATATTATTGTCAAGAGCATTGGAGAGAAGATTTATGAGTCATTTATTGTAGCATTCAAGATCCTATCATGATGTCAATATTTATACGTGTTCATGCATGTTTTTGAGCTAACATTGTGATGTAGGTTTCAAGTTTCAAGAAAGCATTTAAGCATCAAATCAAGTGTCAAATCAAGCATCTAATCAAGCCATTTCATGAAAGATTCAATCCTTAGAGAGATGTGTTAGAATTTAGTCCTCTAAGGGCATCCATTAAGGGGTTTGGTGAGGTGTAAAAATTCTTGTTCATTCATGATTCCTTGCATTTTATCATTATTTCATTATCAAGGTTTAATTACCAAACCGGGATTTGACCAAGGCAAACCCCTATTCATCCAAAAAAAAACATTTTACCCTCTCTTTTTGTATGTGTAGGTTTGTAGGTGGAAGAAGAATTGAAGATCTCAAAGGAGCAATTTTGCAAAGTTGCATTTGTTGTCATCATTGTTGTTGAGCCACGAAAACTTATATTCAAAATTTATTTTTAATTGTCTGACAAAGAAACTTGGGTCAAATGGAATTCAAATCTTGCAACTGCAGGGACCCCCAAAGTTTAGGAAAACTTCAGCATTAAAAGACCCATTCTCCCTTTGGGCTTAATGAGTTCCAAAGACACTTTTGCAACACTTTTGGTGACCTGATATACATCATTTTATCCTTCTCAAATTTGTCAAGATTGTGGTTTCTTGCTTGTACAATGATTTAACTTTGTATTACAAGTTTTACTTCACATAATTGAGTTCATAGTATTTTAATTTCATCTCCCAAAAGTGCATTTCAATCATATTTTACCATTTTCTCAATATATGGAAAACAACAATTTCCCAATAGGATTGACTCCACCTAAGGGTTGAGAATCAATCTCACCTTTGGGGATCCTTTCTAATGAAAATAGAGAAAGTGTAGGTGCATACATCTATTTAATCATTCCATTTTGGATCACCCACTTACCTTTTTCTATGTTTCAAGCATGTACATGATAGAGATATCCACACACAATAAATTTTTAACCTATATGACTGTATTGAAGGACAAATTAAATCAAAAGGGATGAAAAACATTGATTTGAAGTCTAACAAATCTCATATTTGATAGGCATATATAGTACTCACACACAACAAATTGGGAACTACACTTACATTGTATACAAGGGAAACACAACTATTAACCTATGACTTTAATGAAGGACAAATTAAATCAAAAGGGATGAAAAATAGTAGGTCAGAGTTTAAAAAATCTCATATCTAATAGGCATGTATAGTACTCACGCACAACGAATTGGGAACTATACTTACATTGTATACAAGGGGAACGCAACTATTAACCTATGACTCTATCAAAGAACAAAATAAGGCAAAGGGATGAAAAATAGTAAGTCAAAGTTCAAATCTCATACTTGATAGGCATGTATAGTAAAAAAATATACATGTACAACAAATTGGAACTACACTTACATTGTATTCAAGGGAAACACAACTATTAACCTATGACTGTAATAAGAACAATATAAAGCATAGGGATGAAAAATAGTAAGAGTGTAACAAATCTCATATTTGATAGGCTTGTATAGTATAGACATGCATATGAACAACAAACTGGGGACTACACTTACATTCTATAAAAGGGAAACACATTCAAAGGTATAAATAATATAAATAATCTTAATATAATGCATTTAGAGAAATACTTGGAACAATATGGAAGATGGTAGTCTCAATTATGTGTTTTTGCCTCCTCTTCTTCTTATGTCACTCAATTTTTGTGCTGGCGACTCATCTTTTTCTTATGTCACTCAGTCCATAATAAGATAAGTCTGTAAGGATTTCATGCCTATTTGAATTAGGAATTATTATGATTTGTTTCATACTTGTTTGATATGGTGTATTAAATTCCTGTCCTATTTTGAATTTGAAATTTGAATGACATAAATTGCAGATTTGATATGTTTTTGCCATTAAATTGTGAGTTGATTGGTTTGGTGTAATGTTTTGATTTGTTTTTATAAGAAGAATGGCAGCCTTATAGCTTGTTTTTATGGATGCAGGTGGGCACGAAGGTGAAGCGACCAGTAGGTGTGTGGTTCACATGGCAAGATGAATGTATATACGTGTTGAAGGGATCATGTTAGATGGGATAGATGGATGCCTATAAATGTTAAAGGGGTCATGTACTAGTGGGAAACTTGGTTATAACAAGTTATATTATGAATCAAAGATGGGACATATGGGTTTGTATGGTGTTGATGTGGTAGTTCTATTTTGATGTGTAGGTGTCCATTATTGTTAGGGAGTCTTGTGTTGGTGTGATAGTTGGGTTTCTATGTTTTGAAATTTGGGGGTTTACTTTTACCATATGGCTCTTTTATGAGCAACATGGATTTTGTCTTTGATTTGTCAGAAGTACTTTGAATACAATCCAACTTGTTTGGTTGTCAGCTTGTATTTATTTTGTAAACATAGAAACTAAATATTATGCATTAAATATCAGATAATTTTTTTGGCATAATATGGTTTTTCATTCATGTTAAAATTTATCTTTATTAGTCCACAAATGTACCATTTTGTGTCCCTATCCATGTAGGTCCTATAACACATATTGGACCTCACACACGTATTGGCCCCTCTCACCTAAGGACATCCATGTACAAAAAAATGGGTTCTTAAATTTCAATCAAATTAATGAATTATCACCATTCTTGTAATTTAAAATAACAACCATTAATTATATATAGTTTGCATAAAAATAAAGGTATTCAACTTTTTACTCACTATTAAGTTAATATAGTTAGTTATGCCACAAATCTTTTATTCTTGGTGCATCTATATTCCTAGGTGTAATTGTTCTTCATGCATTTATGCTAGATTGAAGAACTGTTGATATCCTTTTGCAATGGTTATAAAAGCTTGCAAGCTTCCCCAGTTTCCTAGAATGGTGATGTGAAAAGGATAATCGAATTTGGGTTTACACCTGCCAACAACATTTTCTTGTAAGTTCTTAGCGTAGCATGCAAGGTTCTATATTCTATTGGAATCCATGTCTTTAGGTTCTATACATTTTTTTATTGTCGAAACATTGTCTTGGTGTTAGAGTTTCATTGTTTTGAGGAGGGAAGTAACATTCAGTATGTCTTTCATGGAACCACTCCCAAAAATTAGACTGTTGGTTCCTATTTTTTACATTTATGAGCAATGTGGGCACAAGAATGACCACCATTAACAACTTGGACCAAAATCTTTCTAAAATGTGTTTATATGTAATTGATGATAGTTAGAGTCAAGCTTTAAAGATATCAAATGTCTCTGGCTATGTTCTTTGTTTGCATTCCCTGGTTGCATTTGATTTAGGCCACTCAATGCAAGAGGATTAAAGCATGGTGTAGAAGCTTCTTAGTTAAATGCTTTGATGAAAAATATTTTATTTTCAAGGTTTTCCTTTTTTTAGATGTGTGCTTTGGGAACATAGTTATGCAATTTCATGTGTTTTGGAGTATTGAGAGATGATCATTTTTCACTTTGCAGAATGTTTTCCTTTCCACATATTATATGTGATATAACCATTTGGGTCTGATTAAAATATTTTTCTTTTTCATATTATATGTGATAAGAGCCATTGGGCCTGAGTGGGATGACCTCTTTGATATTTGTCATGTATGTCAGAACACACCATCAAGACTCATCTTAAATCAGTTGATTTTAGTGCAATTATGTATAGCAAATGATCAAGCCAACAATAGTTACCATTGTAGACCATAGATACTTGGAATGTATATCTTCATATTCTTATTTAGTCTAGTATTTTTGGTTCATTTCATCAATTAAAAGAGTATGTTCACATTCATATTTCTCTTATGCTTCAATTTACTAAAATTTCTTTTAAACAAATTTATGTGCATGAAAAAAGCAATCAATCTTAAGTTTTAGCCTCTTTCTTTAAATAAAATTTATTCAAGATAACTAAGAACTAAGATTACAACCATATTTCTAGATGACAACTACCATCATTATATCCAAAATAAGGATGATCCACCAAGGGATCCTACAAACCCAAGAGAAAGAATCCATGAAAGACCTAAAAGTGCTATTCAACCTTGTACACACCCAAATTCGTAATCTAACCACCCTCTCTTTGATCATTGTGAATAATCTTGAGAAGGTCCTATAAATTTTTGTTATCCAAATCATCACATCCAAAGAAATTCCATCCTCAAACCCCTTCTCAAGCCAATTTGGCAAGGCAGTTAACAACTCTATTCCATTCTCTGGGAACATGCAAGAAGGATATCGAATCAAAGATAGTTGTCAAGCTAAGAATTTATTTAACCACCTTGGTAAGTCTCTATGAAACTTCCTGGGTATTTTATTTATTGAGCAAGGAAACAAAAACCATAAAGTCAAATCACAAATAACTCTTCTTCATCCCTTGACAAAGGAAATTTCAAGGCCTTTGAGAATTGCCTAAGCTTCCATATAATTATTTGATTGAACACACATATGAATAGAGAAGATGAACTAAACCAAACCTTTACAATCTTTTTTGACCACCCCATGCCTACTTTACCAAGGTTATCCTTGGAAGAAACATCAATATTAATTTTAAGATATCCATTGTGTTGAGAAAATGTGTCTCAACCTTGCAATTACATAAGGTACTATTTAGCCAATGATGACCGGGGGGGTGGGGGAGTGGGAGGGCGTGGGGGGGATCCCCCCCACAAGGGGTCCTCGACCGGGGTCCAAGGGAAACACACCCTAGTGGGGGCTTAGGGACAACACCCCCGAAAATAAAATTTTATTTATATTTTATTATTGTAAATCTAGACCATTCATCATTATGTATCATATCTGACAACTGATATTTTATTAGCTTGACTTTCCATAGAAGGCAACCCTATATTATGAGGGAATTGTACTACGACTATGTATTGCGATGTATTCTAAGAGTCTGATAGTGGTCATGTTGCCTCTATATCTCTGAGTGGTGCTACTCCTATGAGAAGCTTGAGTATATTGTAATCTTTGTGATTTCTTAATAATATATTGGGCGGCTTTTCAAGTGTGGGGTTTTTCTCCTGAAAGGGTTTTCCCCACGTAAATCATTGTGTTGTGGTATGCATGATATTTGTGTTTATTTTTGTTTAAGTTTCTGTAACGATTAAATATTTGTAAAAGATTGCATTATTCTCCTCTCAAGATTAGTGTAGGAAGTTGTTCCGCTACCTTAGCTTCCTCACACACTAGTAGAGGTTGTCAATTTCAAACTCTATTGACCTTCCTGTGAATTTGAGAGCTAAATTTAGATCTAGAAAGAGAAGGATATGAGAGAGATAACTCCAAAAGCTTGACCAAACGAAGATAAAAAGAGGAGACAGAACCCTCCTTATGTTTTAACCTCTTAAACCACAACAAATATATTAGATAATTTTTTTCATCAAATTGCAATAAACGTCACGTGCTTTGAGAGTTTTAGCTTGAAACCCATAAGGAATCCTTGCTCTACATTTCAAATATAAATTATGTAAATCTTATTGATTTGATCATTATGGCTCTTTTCCAAAAATAACTTTTCACAAATTTCAATACATGATGTTTTCAATTTTACATATTGATTATTATATTAAGATAAAACTTATTCTTAGCCGAAAAATTCAAAGCGTTGGAATATATTAAAAAGTTTACATGTATGACATTAAGTCACATTTGGATTTGAGACTTATAGCTTGAAAGCCACCTGTCTTCTTCTTTTCTCTTCATTTCAAAGTTAAATGTTATAAAAAAATTGACTAATTTGATGGCTCATTTGCAAATAAGAAATTGGAAATAAAATTATAAATTTAATGTTACATTATATGCTATTTACTTAAATATTTTGAAATGGAGTTTTACACATGAAGTTTACAAGTTTTGGTATAAATTGTTGGTATCCTACAATAAGGACTAAAATGCATGCAAGTTTTGTCTTAATTACACTAATGGATGTCAAATGTCTACTTACTTGCTCCACATTCAAAGCCAAGTAGAAATTTAGATGATTTGAAGGTTAATTTTTGAATAAAAAATTCTTTTGGTAAAACTATTGAAATCTTGAAAAAAAAATTTAATCTTAGACTATTGAAGTGTAATAACTAAAATACATACAAAATTTTGGATTAATCAAACTAAAAAGCACTCAGATGTGAGAATTTCAGCATGGAAGCCACATGTCTATTGTTAATGTTATGGCAGCTTCGGGTTCATCCTTCCAGCCGCGAATAAAGACATAAATAAATATAGCCTATCGGCTATTTATTTATATGAGATATTTTAATGTGAAGGGGTACTTCACTTGGCAACAATATAATTTCTAAAAGGGATGACCTTCCTTGATATTCACATCTTATTTTTGTAATTATATTTATTATACTTGGCTGACTTGTATCAACATAAGGGTGGTGACTCTTCAAGGATGTATAAATAAGAGTTCACCTTTCCTCATTTGTAACCAAGCAAGTTCGAATTATCATTTCAAGCAAGTGCGAATTCTTCAAGAGCAAGTTGCAAATTCTTCTAGGGCAGAATTGGATCTTAAGGAGAGGAAGATTATTATCTATCTTTGCATCTTGTATAGGTGTTGAATATTGGCCTTGTGACTGGCCTCATTGTAAAGAGAATTGTTGCCTCTATTTATATATATAAGAGAGATCTTTGTTGTTGGGTTTTTCTCCCTCAAGAGGAGGGTTTTCCCAGGGTATTTACTGTGTTGTTGTGTCTGATTTTGAATTAATTTTCTGTGCATATAATTTATTCGTTAAAATTTACCATGGTATCAGAGAGGGTTTGAGAGGATCATGATCAGATTATTGCTAATTAGCATACCCTATTTGTTCACTTAGTCAAGTTGGTGAATGGTTTGAAGATCAAGGATAGACTCGAGGGTGCATCTAACCTCACATCATGGAGGTTTAGGATCATGCTTACCTTGCATGAAGATGACTTGGGTGAGTTCGTAGAGTCCAACGTTCCTGAACTTGAGGAGAAAGAAGTGAAGTTACAATGGGTGAAGAAAGATATTAAAGCAATGAAGATATTGGTTGATTCCGTCAAGGATCATATTGTGCCTATCATCTCTAAGTTGAAGATTGCGAGAGACATGTTCAAAACATTGGAAGAGATGTACAAAATCAACAATACCAACCAAGCGCTTGCATTGAAGCAACAACTTTATCATGTGAAGATGGTGAAAGGTGAATCAGTGATTGCATACTTTATGATGATTGCAGATTTGAGAGATCAGCTCTCGACAATAGGGAATATGGTTGATGACAAAGACTTGACTATGCTTGCTCTCAATGGTCTACCTTTATCTTGGGAATCTTACATTCAGGGAATCAGTGCAAGATCAAAATTGCCTAAGTTTGATTGCCTAAGATTAGATTGCATTCAAGAGGAATCAAGGTTGGTGGCAAGAGGTGTTGGTAAAAGTTCAAAGAATGAAGACATTCATGTTCTTGCCTCCCATGCTTCAAAGAAGAAAGGAAAAGATGGAAGGAAAGGATTCTTCAAGAGGAATCAAGACAAGGGAAATGATGATGCACCTCCATTCAAGAAGAAGAGGGATATGTCCAAGATTCAATGTTTTAGGTGTGACAAGTTTGGGCACTTCGCCAAGAATTGTCCAACTAGACCTAAGCAACAGGTCACCATTGCGGATGTTGATGATGCCTCTCCTCAAAAGGATTCAAGTGAATATTTGTTCTATTCGACATTATCAAGCAGTGTACCTTCCGACACCAACACTTGGATAATCGACAGTGGTGCTTCACGACACATTACCGGCTTTAAGGAGCACTTATCAAGTTTGGTGGAAAAGAAGTCTTCTGAACAAGTCATCATTGGAGATGATGCTAGCTACTCCGTGAAAGGAATTGGGACCTCTACACTTCATTTGGATTTTCGCATATCACTTCAATTGGGTAATGTTCTTTATGTTCCTGGAATCAAGCGCAATCTTATTTCTATTTCAGCTTTGGAAGATAAAGGATATCAAGTTTCCTTCTCCAAAGGAGAAATTCTAGTGTGGATGGAGAACTCTAGCTTCAAGGATGCTCAAGTAATTGGAGTTAGACATGAAAACCTTTACAAGGTCTGCACACATTCTTTACAAGCTTTCATTCACGACTCTTCAAGTCTATGCGATCTTTGGCATCGGAGATTGGCTCACCTACACTTTCGAGCCTTACCTATCATGGAGAAGATGGTGACGGGCCTTCCTAAGTTCAACCAGGAGCACAAAGGTACTTGCAAGGGCTACACATTGGGTAAGAATATAAAAGCCCCTTTTCATAGTAGAGAAAATAGATCTAAGTGTATTTTAGATCTTATTCATTCTGATTTATGTGGTCCTATGTCTATTCTGTTTTCAAGTGGATTCTTGTATTATGTTATTTTTATTGATGATCACTCTAGGAAGACTTGGATTTATTTTTTGAAATCTAAAGAGTCTGAGGAAGTGTTGGATAGGTTTAAAGAGTTTAAAGCCTTGGTAGAAAATATTTCTGGTAAAAGAATTAAAGTCCTTAGATCTGACAATGGTGGAGAATACACCTTTGGTAGTTTTCAATTTTTTTGTATTGATGCAGGGATTAAGAGGGAGTTCTATGTTCCCTATAATCCTCAACAAAATGGTGTTGCAGAAAGGAAGAACAGGACAATCGTGGAAGCAGCGAAGGCCTTGATTCATGATCAATATTTGCAAACCTTCCTATGGGCAGAAGCTTCCAGGACAACTGTATATGTTCAGAACAGAAGTCCTCATAAGATCTTGTAGAATATGACTCCAGAAGAAGCCTTTACAGGGAAGAAGCCTAAAGTCAGTCATTTAAGGATCTTTGGATGTCTTGTCTATATTCATGTTCCCAAGGAAAAGAGAACCAAGTTGGAGCCTTCTAGCAAGAAGGGAATATTTGTGGGCTACAGTGAGACATCAAAAGCCTACAAAATTTACATTCTAGGTCAGAAGTTGATCGAGATCAGTAGCGATGTCACATTCAAGGAAGATGTTGCATTCAGGAGATCCAAGGGGATTCATATGGAAGTTGATAATGAAGAGTCTCCTCAGGATATGGAAGTTGACCATACTCCTGAGATTCAGAGGGAGACTTTAGAACCAAAAGAAGATAATGATTCTGTTGAACCCTTGGAACCTACTGATGGGCCTACTGACATTGTTATTGGGAGAAAGAGACCTCTATGGGCCAAGTGTACTATGCAAGAAGCTAAAAGTTTTGCAGCTCCTAGAGGCACATTCAAAGAAAGCAAAATGCCACATAAGTTCTCCAGTTATGTTGCCTTGATGAGTCAGATTATAGAATCCGAGCCTACCTGTGTTAAGGAAGCATCTAGTCTTCAAGTTTGGAGAGATGCTATGACAGAGGAGTATCAGTCAATTCTCAAAAATGATGTTTGGGATATTGTTCCTGGACCCAAGGGAAAGTCTGTGGTATCTTCTAAATGGCTATTCAAGATTAAGCATGCTGCAGATGGAAGCATTGAGAAGTACAAGGCAAGATTTGTGGCTCGTGGGTTTTCTCAGAAAGAGGGAGTTGATTATGATGAAACATTTGCTCCTGTTGCTTGCTATACTTCTATTAGAACCATCATTGCTATTGTTGCATCTAGAGGATGGAAGATTCACTAGATGGACGTGAAGACAACCTTTATCAATGGAGTGATTGAGGAAGAGGTTTATATAGAGCAACCTAATGGATTTGAGGTTCATGGGAAGGAGTCACATGTTTGCAAGCTGAAGAAGGCCTTGTATGGTCTTAAGCAGGCTCCTCATGCATGGTATGAAAGGATTGATCAGTACTTGTCAAGTTTGGACTTCTTGAATAATGATGCTGATTCAAATCTCTACTTCAAGGTAATCAATGGTGATGCATTAATTTTTGTTTTATATGTTGATGATCTAATCCTTACTGGAGAAGATCACCTGATTCTTGAGTGTAAGAAGGAGTTGACTTCGAAATTTGAGATGAAGGACCTTGGGCTCACGCATTACTTCCTTGGATTAGAAGTCTGGCAGAAACTAGATGAGATGATTCTAAGTCAAGGAAAGTACACCATTGATATACTTAAGAGATTTGGCATGATGGATTGCAAATCCATGTCTACACCTATGGAGACCAATCTACATAAATTGAAGGAGGCTGCAGCTAGTTCATATTTGGTGGATCCTACATTGTACAGACAACTGATTGGATCCTTGATGTATCTAGTTAACACTAGACCTGATATTTGCTATGCAGTGAGTGCACTTAGCCAGTTTATGTGTGATCCAAGACAGATACATCTTGTTGCAGCTAAACATATCCTGAGATACTTGCGTGGCACAGTTGGATATGGGTTGAGGTATTCTTCAGATGCAGACTTGGAGTTACATGGTTTCACTAATTCTGATTGGGCAGGTTGTGTCACAGATTGGAAGAACACCTCTGGTTGTTGCTTCAGTTTGGGTTTAGCTATGATTTCCTAGTGCAGCAGGAAGTAGTCATTTGTAGCACTGATTACAGCAAAGGCAGAGTATATTGCAGCTTGTATGGCAACTCAGGAAGCAGTGTGGCTTTGTAAGCTCCTTCCAGGATTGTTTGGACAATCAATGGAGCCTACTATCATTCATTGTGATAATCAGAGTTGTGTGAATCTTTCTGTCAATCCTGTGTTCCATGACAGAATGAAGCATGTTGAGATCAAGTACCACTACATGAGAGATATGGTACTGTAGAAGGTTGTACAGTTGAGGTACATCAGCACTGATGAGGATGGTAGATATTCTCACCAAGCCTCTCACCAGGATAAGTTTGTGTACTTTTGAGATAAGCTTGGTATGGTGGAGATTCCAGCCTTGACTGAGAAAGAGTCTCAGTATCAATGAGCCTTGTTTAATAAGTTCTTCTCTATGAGAGAAGTTCGAGGTGAAATCCCTTGTTAATGCATTTTCCTCTGAGACAGAGGAATTTGAGGTACAAGCCCTTGTTAATGCATTTTCCTCTGAGACGGAGGAATTTGAGGTGAAAGCCCTTGTTTCCACCCTTTGAGCTGAGTCATGGTGGATGTCATGTGTGAGAATCCATGACATATGTTGTAATTGTGCTTCACCCTCTGAGAGAGTCATGGTGAAAGTCACGTTGAGGTGACAACATCACACAAGTGATGAACACTTGTACTTACCATAGTATGGTTGTAGCCATTATGGTTGATATCGTGTTGAGGTGATATCTAATATCACATTGAGGTGATATTCTTCTTTTCACATCTTGTTGTAGCCAATGTGATGGACATCATCCTGAGGTGATTTGTCTTGAATAGCTGGAAGTATTCTCTCTAGCTGAGAGGGAGTGTTAATGTTATGGCAGCTTCGGGTTCATCCTTCCAGCCGCTAATAAAGACAAATAAATATAGCCTATTGGCTATTTATTTATATGAGATATTTTAATGTGAAGTGGCATTTCACTTGGCAACAATATAATTTCTAAAAGGGCCGACCTTCCTTGATATTCACATCTTATTTTTGTAATTATATTTATTATACTTGGCCGACTTGTATCAACATAAAGGTGGTGACTCTTCAAGGATGTATAAATAAGAGTTCACCTTTCCTCATTCTTAATCAAGCAAGTTCGAATTATCATTTCAAGCAAGTGCGAATTCTTCAAGAGCAGGCTGCGAATTCTTCTAGGGCAGAATTGGATCTTAAGGAGAGGCAGATTATTATTTGTCTTTGCATCTTGTATAGGTGTTGAATATTGGCCTTGTGACTGGCCTCATTGTAAAGAGAATTGTTGCCTCTATTTATATATATAAGAGAGATCTTTGTTGCTGGGTTTTTCTCCCTCAAGAGGAGGGTTTTCCCAGGGTATTTACTGTGTTGCTGTGTCTGATTTTGAATTAATTTTTTGTGCATATAATATGTTCATTAAAATTTACCATAGATATTCCCCTGCTTTGTATTTCAGATAGTGGAAATTTAACTTGTTTAATGGCTAATTTTTCAATCACAAAAAAGAAATTAAATTACATTTTTAATGTGTTTTATTAAATACTATACACTTTTGTAATTTGATGAAACATTTATTAATTAATTTCTCTAAATGAATTTTACAGATATAAATTGTCAGTTTCATGCAAGAAAGAACTTAAGCTTTAACTTCTCGAGTCCCAAGGACTAAAGTTTGTGTAAGAACATTTGGATTTGAGATTTTTATCTTGACAATACTTGCCTTGTTTTGTGGCAATGAGATTTTTTTTTCCTGACACTTCTCACCTTCTTCTCTAATAAAAAAATAGCCAAGACTCAAACCTAGAACCTCCCATTTACATGCTTGGGTACTGTACCATTGAGCTACCTTCCCTTCACATAAAGTTCCATTTTTACTATGATGTGTGTTTTAGCATGGAGGAGATAGTGCCTCAACTTTTGCATAGCGAAGACAAGAGCAAGGCATTGTTTCTCCATGGAAGAAAAATGGGTTTCATAGTTAAACAGGATGTGACTAAACTCTAGTAGACCACTCTCTCTTTCCCAGTGTCATCATATTGAGCTAAAAGAGCTGCCAAATCATATGGCCATGTAGCTAGCTAAAGTAGAAAGGGTCTATCTTGTATAGTTGACATCAATACGGGTGGATTGGCCAAATAGGCTTTGATTGACTCAAAGGATTTTTGGCATTCCTCATCCCACATGAAGCAAACATCCTTTTTCAATAGGTGAGTGAAAGGAAGGGTACAATCATCCAATTGAGATATAAATTTGTGAATCGCCTGAATCTTCCCTTGTAAACTTTGCAACTTAGTAATATTCCTTGGTGGAGGCATGTTAACGATGACATCAATCTTTTTAGTGTCAACTTTGATCCCACAATGAGAGACTATAAACCCTAGAAGCTTGTCGGTGTCAATGCCAAAGACACACTTGAGGGGGTTTAGTCTCATTTTATAGAGTCAAAGTCTTGGGATGGTCTTGACGGGTTACAAATTTTTCCAATATGTCATCGACGTAATCCTCTAAAATATTGTGGATAAAATCATGAAATATTAGGGTCATCGCTTGTTGGTAAGTAGCTCTCATATTCTTTAACCCAAAGGGTATGACCACATAACATAAAGTACCCCATGGGGTAGTAAAGGCTATCTTGTATTGATCATTTGGGTTAATACGGATCTGATTATAACCTGAGAAGCCATCCATGAAAGAAATCAATGCATGGCTTGTGGTCGAGTTGACAATCATGTCTATATTAGGCAATGAAAAATCATCTTTAAGAGAAGCCTTATTAAGATCTTGAAAGTCAATACATATGCTAATACAACCATCAGGCTTAATAACAAAAACTATATTCAAAATCCAAGGGGAATAATCGATAGGACAGATAAAGCCTGCTTTCAACAGTTTGTCTATCTCAGTCTTGACCATCAATGCTACCTTGGGGTTGATCTTTCAATTTTTTTGCTTAACTAGCTTGGAATTGGGACACAGGACGATATTGTGGACCACTATGGATTCATCAATATCAGGCATATCCTCGTATGTCCAAGCAAAGATGTCAGGATGAGAATGTAAGAGATTGGAGTGTTCGTCTGCTTCTTCCGAAGAGAGACACTTCCCAATTTTGATCACTTTTTCAGAGGATGTAGTATCTATAGAAATTTCAATAGTGTCCCCCTTAAGGAGGGAGTTATGGTCCTCATGACAAGGTATCGCAACATTGTCACTGGTTTTGGATAGAGGGTCCTCCTCATCAACATTCAAGACATATTCTCCAAAGTACGCTTGGCTATGCAAACAATACGAGAATCATCTCTTGTGATGATATGGAGGCAACAGGGAATAAGCACCTAGAAACTCCTCCAACGCTTCGTCCGAAGAGAAGACATCGAGAGGGACTTTCTCGGCTTGCTCCCTTTCCTTTATTAACTCAAGGTGAACAAGGTTTAACTGCTCAACTGAAATCATATTAACACACATTCTAGTCCCAAATTGCGTCATCGTGGCTTAAGTTGGATAAGGAATTGAATTCCTTGCTTGATACATCCTAGGCCCTTTTTCCCATAGCCATACTGAGAGGGGATCTCATATCCGAACCCATAGCAAGTTTGCAAAACCTCAGGGGGTGTGGATCCACATAGAGCACTTTGTTCCACCAATGGATGTCAAATGTCTCTATGGGGGTACGTCTACCTTCGTTGCCAAGCTCACAAATGTTAATTCATTTTGTAGGAGGATTTTTTTCCTTAGCATAGGAAGGAGTGGTCTCCTAAACAAGGTTACACTTCTTCTCCTTTGTGGGAGTATTATCCACCTTTGTGTTAAGGGAACCTGGAAGGTGTACGCAAGAGGGATTCACCTTATATTTCACAATAAATAATTTGGAAAAGTTCAAGGAACCCCAATCATCTTCGAGGAAAGCATTTGTTTGAGAAGTCGACAAGGGAGATTTAGGATCTTCTACCTTAGGCGGTTCTTCATTTATGACACTTGCCCTGGGGACAACTTCCACATAGGGTATCGATGAAGAACATGCCATAGCATTGATAGTCAAAGAAGGAATAAAATTATTGAGGGTAGATATAGTCGAAGTGTGACCAACGACAACCAATTCACAGAGGCGAACACCTTCCAGATCCGCTTTAACTGTAACTACTGGATTATTTGTGACGAATTTCAAGGAATGATGTAAGGTAGAAGTTACCACACTCATAGCATGGATCCAAGGTCTCCCTAAGAGGAGGTTATATGTTAAGGGGCCAGGCATCACATAGACCAACGTCAGTAAGGTAACGAGGCCTAGCTACAAAGGTAATATATTATCATACCTAGAGCTTGGTAGCCGATGTTATTGAATCCATGAATGTACAAAGAGGAAGCTACTAAAGACGATGATTCAATTTTAATTTTAGGTAGTAGGTCCACACCACAAAGGTTGAGAGTCGAACCAGTGTCAACGAGGGTGCGCCTAATACTGATGTTGTTAACATTAACTATAATCATCAAAGGGTCTGCTTGCTTCTGCACATCCAAAGGCGAGAGTTCTTGTGGGTGGAACATGATATTTAACAAATCTACACGAATATGAGCCAACAACGCATTAACATCTGTGGGCCTAGCGGAGGCAGGAAAGAGGATCTTTTGTAAAACTTCTTGAAGCATCTCTTGATAAATTGGAGCAGTTTGAAGCAAGTCCCAAAGTGAGATCTTAGCCGATGTAACATGAAGCTGCTTGACAAGATCATAGTCTCCCAGTGCTTTGATCAGAGGCTTAGATGTTGAAGGAAGGCTTGGTTGAGAAGGTGGTAAAGGAGTACATTGACAAAAGGCTGTGAAGTAGGAATAAAAGGTTGTTGATTCAATTTTTGTTTGTTACTCCTTGTAGGATATGTGTGCCCAACAGTGTTATAAGATGTAGAGTCCGTAGATTTCATGAACCTCAAATACAAGTCCGGTGAATCACTATGACATGAGATTCCATAGATGGAAGAGTCGGCTGGGGTTACGTAGATGATGGGTTTCTTAGGGCTTGGAGGAGCCACTGAGACTACCACCACATTTACCGATCCCTCAGCCTGTCGAGAGGAGACTTGTTCGGGAGATTTGTAGATAGGGGAGAGTGCTTTTAAGAAATCATCTAGAGCATCCTCCAACATATCGAAATCTTCCTCATAAAAGCCATTATCATGAATGTGTAACATCGCAAATAAAGTTCTAACGTTCACGTTGAGCTCACCTAAATGTGATATAAGAGGGATTCGCTGCACACGAGTCTCTCCTTTCTCAAGAGATCACCAAGGAATGAACTACCCTTATACACCTCAAAATAACAAATTAATGAAATAATAGAGAACTGGGATTCAGTTATGTTTTTGGAGAAAACTATCAAGGATCCTGAGGGAGAAAGATCAAAATATTCTTATTCTACAAGAGGGAGTTGTCAGCCAAAAGAAGTTAGCATAGTTCTAGGATGCCAGCGTGATGCACTGTCATCCTGAGCAATAGAGAACTTAGGAGCTCAATGGATAAGAATAAATCCTACTTCCAAACTCAGGAGTAGCATGTACAAGACTGCTTAACTGATTAGAACACCAAATACTGAAGTAAAGAAAAAGATGCTTGGGGAAAGCTTACCTCTCTCAGAACGTTTGAATCTTCACATCAAGCTTCTTTTCATAACCTGCACACAAAAGATTGAGTAGAAAGTTGTTGGTTGGCTATGTAAGGGCCTGCCTTAGTCAAACCTCACTTTGGTGTTCCCACCTCCACGGACAACCAAGTTGGAAAGGAATGCTAAAGGAGTAAACAAAGTGTGTGGTGAAAGCAATACCCACTCAGGAGTAGAACCTGTGCCACGATAAGCGTGTGGTGAAAGCAATACCTGCTCAGGAGTAGAACCCACACCACAAAATATCAAACAAATGAGTACAAAAGGAAAGTGTGTGAGAGAGAGAGCGTTACCCACAGGCCAAGGCCCTTTTCAGAGCACACAGATGCACTGCTGAGTGCTTGCTTGAGAGCTTCTGTTGCTGCTAGAAGGATGTCAGTCTGGCATGGCTTCGCGTATGAGTGCACTACTATCAAAGAAGAGTAAATATCAAAGTTGGAACAAGTGGAGAGCTAGTGTGATGTCTTCCAACCTTCAAATGGGAGGCAAAAAGAGGTTTTAATGCTTGGAAGGGTGGTAAAGAGCCGTTACCTTTGGAGTGTAACTGCTAGGACACGTGTCTCAAGGGTTAACCTTTCAGATTTTGCATTTTGAACTTGGGAAACGAATAGGATGCTAGCACGCCACACATATGTCTGTGCGCTACGCATTCATCCAAAGCCTGTATTCTTGGAAAACACGTCGCCAGGCTTCTATTGCTTAGCCACTTGTCCACATGGAGTCCAAATTGTGAAATTCTGACCAGTGGGATTTTTTCATTAATATCTGAAGGTGCCATAAATGTTAGGCATAAATGCCAAAATATGGAATTGCCCCTACGTGCAATTCTGCGATATTACAACTTGGTTTACCCTTTTTGTTTAACCATCTATCTTAGGATGATATGTTGAAATTATATTCAAATGAGTCCCAAGTGAGGAAAATAAGGTTTTCCAAAACCTCGATGTTATGTATGAGCATCCCTATCTGAGATAATCTTCTCAGGAACACTGTGCAACCTAAATACCTTTTGTACGAACTTGCAAGCTATGACAGGTTCCCCATCTATCAAGTTTCTTGGTATAAAATGGGATACCTTAGTGATCTTATCCACCACTACTAGGATAGTGTTATGCTTATTCCTATGCTTATTCCTTGACATAGGAAGTCCTTGTACAAAATCCTTGCTAATGATTTTCCATTTCCTTTCTAGAATTTTATGAGGATATAACAATCTTGTTGGGTGATGATGCTTTACCATCACCCTCTTGCACTCTAGATAACTTGCTACAAACCTTGTAGCATCTCTCTTCATTCCTTTCCAAAAATATAATGGCTTTAAACATCAGCCAACAACTTCATTACTCCAGGATGTCTTGAATAGGGTGCAGTATGAACTTCCTTCCACACCATATTCCTCAACTCCTCAGAGTCTAGTACATAGATCCTTCCTCTAAATCTTAGTATTCCATTTGGTTCAAAGTGGAACCCATCATACATTAGATCTTGTAGATTTTCCAAGAGAGCTTGCTTAACTTTTGAGCATAATACTCATCGCCCTTGGACTTTAGCAACACTTTATTCTTGAAATCAAAATGAATTGATACCATCGAGGAGATATGTCTCCTTCGAATTATTGCATATGTAACTTGATTTCTTTACCCTTAATATAATTAATCTCAAAATCATAATCCAATATCAACTCAAGCCATATCCTCTATTGAGCATTCAGATTTGGTTGGGTAAACAAATACTTTAGACCATGGTGGTCATTCTTTAGCTTAAAGGGTTTCCCAAGAAAATAATTCCTCCACATTTGGAATACATGAACAACTATTGCTAGCTCTAGATTATGTGGATCATAGTTTTGTTCATAGAGCTTCAACTTCCTAGATTCATAGGAAATAACACACCCATCTTGCATCAGTACTCCTCCTAGTCCTCCCGAAGCATCAATAATGACAATTAAAACATCTTCTAGATCTAGTACCTTAAGTATTGGAGTTGTAGTTAACTTCTTCAATTGATCGAATGTTGCTTGACATTTTTTTGATCACTCAAACTTTTTCCCTTTCGATTGTAATCAGGTGAAGGGAAAAGCTATCTTAGAAAAGTTAGCTACAAAATTTTTGTAGTATCCATCCAAACACATAAAGCTCTGGACTTCATGCACATTCTTTGGTGCTATCCATTCTAGCACAACTTTGATCTTAGTTGGATTAACCGAAATCCCCTCCTCTGAGATTACATGACCCAAATATTGCACTCTCTTTTGAAAGAAGGTACACTTTGAAAGCTTTCCATAAAGTTTATGCTCCCTCAGATGTTGGAGAACAATGTACAAGTGATGGAGATGTTCTTCCTCATTCTTAGAATATATGAGAATTTCATCTAAGAAGACTAACACAAACTTGTCCAAAACATCTCTGAACATGTTGTTCATTAGGTTAATGAATGTTGTAGGTGCATTCATCATTCTATAGGGTAGGATTCTGAACTCATAATGTCCATACCTTATTCTAAAGGTTGATTTTTGGATGTCTTAATCCTTGAGCCTTAGATTCAATGGTAAGCCAATCACAAATCAATCTTTGAAAATATTGATACCCCATGCATCTGATCAAAGACATCATTGATATATGGTAAGGGGGACTTATTCTTTATCACTGCTTTATTAAGCATACGATAATCTATACATAAGTGCAGTGTAGCATCCTTCTTCTTGATGAAGATCACTGGTGCTCCTCAAGGTGATACATTGGGTCTGATTAATCCCTTCGACAAAAATTCCTATAGTTGATCCTTTAACTCTATTAAATCGGTTGTGGTCATCTTATATAGAGCCTTGGATATAGGTTATGATCCTTGAACTATATCAATTGAGAAGTCAAAATCTCTTTTGGGAGGTAACCCAAGCAATTCATCTAGGAAAACATCCTCAAGTCCCTTAAAATGGGATACTTCTCCATATTTGATCTCTCTTGTTCCATTATTTCTCCTTGTTTAGCTTCTTGAAGATCTTGGGGTTCATAGTACATCAAGTCATCTTGAAAGATAAACTCCTTGTAATCATCCAGCTTCTCCATTTTAACCACATAAATTTAACAACCCTTTTTCTTGGCTCTTTGCAACTGCACGGTAGATATTTTTCATAACTTTACTTGTTTAGGTGCACCTTGCAAGTATACTCCATTTTTGAGGTCATCTAGACGCTACTATTTTGGCATAACAGTCAACCTTGGCCCTATGCCTCCATAACCAATTTGACCCTATAATGATATCATATGATCCTTAGGGGGCTACATAAAGATTTACTTCCATTGAGAAACTTGGAAGTTCAACCCTTACCTCAAACATACACTACTCTACCTTTTCTCTTGTCCTATTTTCTTATTTTATAGACCAAGAATTTTCCATATAACTAGCTTTCCTAGTTAACTTGCTTGCTACTTTAGGAGAAATAAAATATTCGGTAGCAATAGTGTCTATTAAAATTGAAATTGGTATGCCAAGTAAAGTACCTGGAGTCTCAATTGGAGTAATCTGGTACTTTGATTGTAGATTATCTAGTGCCACATGAGTTCTCTATTGGAATTTCGCTTGTTGGAAAGGAAAAGGATTCCTACGAGGTTGTGTCCCCTATGTCTTGTTGGGACATTAGTTGGCGTAGTGGTCATTGCCACATAAGAAACATCCCCTCAAAGTTCCTCACCTTTCTAAAGGCTTCCTGGAGTTATCTTCACTCCTCTTGGGTTTATTGTTGTTGTTGCCCCTACGATCACCTCTAGCCTCATTTCAATTATTATGGAACCCCTTATCCCCTTTCTTCTTGAATTCTTGACCCGGTCACCCTTCTTCTTACAAGTCTGGTTGGACTGTGACCAATTAAACTTCTTACGACTCTTTTTCCTATACGCAAAAATTGACTTCAACTCTTGTTCCCTGAGGATTGACCCACTTCATGACTACCTTCAGGGTTAGTTCTAGTTCGAACCATACTTATCGATATTATTCCACCTGAAGTTTTCATTTATAATATACAATTAGTTCCTTTTATTGTTCACCAAACATCTAAATGTTTCAACCATTATTCATTCACATTCAGTAAAGTAGATGAGAGAAACTTTTGCACAAATTTTTCCAATTTTTTTCTTTATTATGATAACAAGGATTTCTATCACGACCCTCTTTTCTACATATTAGTAATTAATAATTTTAAATAGATGATATAAATAGTTATAATTTTACCACCATAAATTTATTGATTTCTATATTTGATCAATTACTTTTCATATAGTTTCATTATATAATAAACTATGATTTCATATATTTGATGGAATGAAAATAACTAGATTTCATAGTCAAATTATCAATTTATTATTAATATTATTATTTAATTATTTAATAATATCATTTAGAGGTGAGTTATTCTATTTATTGAGAAAAATGATATTTAAATACTGTGGATCAATTGACATTCAAATTTGTCTTAATCTCATGATTATTTTGCTAAACTTTTCCAAGGAAATATAGCAATCATTTATAATTTATATCTCTTTCTATCATTTGATTTAATCTTGAGAATTAATTTTGAATTATACTTAGTAGTTTATTGCAGATACATGTAGGTAAGCTTGTGCAAGTCAATAATTAATGATAGCTATCTATTTCTCCTATAGACATTGGTAAATGTAATGGCGATAAAAGACTCAAGAAGCCAGTATGGCCGATTTTGAGGGAGAGGCTAAATATAGCCCGTGGAGTGGAAGTGAAGGAAGTAAATTGGATGCAGGGAACGAGAGGAATTTATGGAAAAAGAAGAAGCATTCATGGAGGTGCATTAGGGAGGCCGAAATGGAAGAAGTGGTGGGAGAAAAATTCATCCCAACAATTCATCAACAGAAAATTTGTCATGGCGGTGAATTTTTCTATGATGAATTACTGGTGGTGAATTTTTTATTGGAGAATTTTCTTCTCACTCCACGAATGTGAGAGAATAAAGGAAGGATAGCTCGATCGAAAATAGTGAGAAGGCGGTTTACATAGAATATCACCAGAGGAATGGAGACTTGAATGCATGTGTGGAGTCAGAGAAAGGAGGAAAAGAAGATAGATCTAGGAAATATCACTAGTGCCTGCGAAAGGAATACCAAACATTCATTGAGATTCTTGCATCAACCAGGTACATACATTTGCGTAGTGAAATATTATGCATTTTTTTATGAGTTTTCATTTACCACATACTTCCTCCGAGGTGAATTTCGCTACGCTGCATTTAACCCATGAACATCGCTCCCTCAAACCAAAGATATTACAGTTGCAGGCCTAATATAGAAATAATGCTTCTTGAGTATATACCCGATAGAGGTCAAGGTACAAACCCTATCCTCACTCTCTCTCATTCGAAAAGAAGGCTTTCTCTCATATGTAAACTGATTTCCATTGAATCACGGGGTAAGCATTTATACAAAATGATATTCCTTTATATTGCTTATCAATTATCTTATCATCCTCGACCTCACAACTAGCTAGATCTACAACAAATAATAGCATCACCCTCTTTCTTATTAATCAACCAAATAAATTCAATGGAATCTTGACTATTTATGCACTATTTTTATGTCAATATTGTTGTTTGGACATTTTATAGTCATTAAAATAAAAAGGGTAACTTTGAGAACTTTGTTCTTGACTCTTGGATTTGAATTTAATCCTCCTTGTGGATACTGCAACTTGAGCAATCCTTCTACGCCACTCATTAAGTCAATATTTTGTTTAGTTCACATCTTAAAATACTTGCATGCGTGAGTACTATTGTGGGTTGCTACTACCATCTTTTTTTTTAATCAAATGCATGTCATTTTTACTATTTTTTTTAAAGTTAGGCATAAAATAGATAGCCTCTAACTCAATTTGATAGGAGTTAGCACATTAAGACTAGTACCATTGTTGTGATTGGAATGGTTTTTAATTATGTAGTTAGGTGATTAACTTGTGGATATGTCAACCTTGGTAAGATGATTAATTAATTCATGATGCCCTTATTATAATTTTCAAAATAAAACTTGGTTATATTGGAATATATTAGTTAAGAGAAGCAAAGGATTAAGATTATTGCCAATAAATGTTAGTTTTGAAGGTTTATGATTATTGTTAATAATTGTTAGCTTGAATCATTTGTTGTAAGTATTTTGTTGGTGTTGTCATTGATGTCAACAGTTGCTAGTGTTGACATTGATGTCAACAGTTGCTAGTGTTGTCATTGATGTCAACTATATGGAGATTGTGTGTTGGAGTTGTTGGAAGGATATTGATGTTGTCATAGTTGGGGAGATTGTTGGAGAGTATTGGTGCTAGTATGAATGTGTTATTATTTGATAAGAAGGTGTTGTGGTATTGTCATCAATGTGGTCATTGATGTCTTGATGGATAAGAGTTGTAGTTGAAGTAAGTTCACTTGGTTTCCAAGTGCTTTCGAGAAAATTTGAATAAAAGAGTGTGTAGTGTGGCAAAGGTGTGTTTAGTATTGTGCTATGTATTTCTTCATGGTTGAAGATATTCTTGTGCGGTTTGGATATGATGATCAAAGGTGTTTAGAGGTTTTATATCCATATTTTGAGGTTCTAGATCATTCTACAGTGAAAGTTGTGTTTGGCAGTTTATTTGTCTATGTAGAAGGTTGTCTAGGAGAAATGAGATTGCTCTGAATTCCTTCACAATGAATTTTCTTGTCTTTCATAATTAGGAACGTGCTTATATTATTTATAACTTGCTTCCCTTGAGGTTTTAGTTGTTGAGGTGTTCTATAAGGCTGGTTAGTGAGTTTGTTATGTGGTAGTGTGTTTGGTTGCACAAAATAATGGTGTTCTCACTTTCAAGTGGTTGTGACATAGTTGCTGAATATTTTGATATGTTGTGTGGATGATGTGAAGTTTTATTGTGTGGTATGTCTGACTTGGAGAAATGTGTATGTGTTCGATTGTAGTGTTAGTTTAGGTTTGGTCGACCTAACGTGCTAGCACTATTTATGGAGGTACCTTGTGGATTGTGAATGTGTTGAGTAGCTTGGTGATGTGGATTTGGGTCCTGGTTAACCCTTGATGCACTCATCCTTCACTTATTTCCACCGCAGAGGTGTTTGGTGCTGAGCTATTTTGGTGTTGCACATTTTAGGTGCATACGTTTCATTAAGGCCAACCTAATTGAGATTTTTTAGGTTGTGGATGGTATATAAGTAAGGTAAATTGTTGGAAATGTGTGTGGATCTGTATAAGGTGTTTGAAAGATGCAAATTTGATTAAGTGTGGTGATCTAAGTGCGAGTTTAATACCTATGAATTTGAATCAGTGAGCAAAAGGGTCTACATTTTTAGTGTACTTGAAGTTATTGGAAGTAGTGAGCTGAAGGTTGTAGATGACATAATGTTTCAATGGTGGATTTATCCTGTTTCCTTGAGATAGTGAATCTCTTTGTAACAATCTTCTTCTATCTTCTTTCTTCTTGGTAGTGATCCACCTAGCAGTGAGCCTTTCTTCTTTTTCTAGGCAGTGAGCCCTTGGTAGTGAGCCTAATTGTATTCGGTGTTGTAATTCATATATATATATGTGAGATAATCCTCACCATGGTTTTTCCCTTATTCTAGGTTTTCAATGTAAATCTGGTGTTCTTATGTGTTTGGATGTGTTTGCATTACTGTTTCGTATGTTTACATTTTGCTAATGCATGACAAGTGTTTAAAGGAGAACAATGGTTTGAATGATATTGAGGGTTTGAATGTTTTTAAGTATACAACTGATTCACCCCACTCTCAGTTGTATTATGCATCTAACAATTGGTATTGGATCTATGGTTCCTTGGAGAAAGATTAACCACTTAAGGTAGATCCAAATGGCACATAGGAAAGGTGTCAAAGCTCCTATGTTTGATGGAATGAATTATGATTATTGGAAAGCTAGTCCATGGAGTCCTTTTTGGTCTCTCTTGGAATTGGTGTTTGGAAGTCGATTAAAAAAGGATACACTATGTCTACAGCTAGTCCAACAAGTGATTATGAAATCAAGGAATATGAGAGAAATGATAAAGAAAGGAATGATATTTAAGTGGCCTCTCTGATTCTGAAGTTGGGAAGGTGATAAGTATGAAATCTACTAAAGAAGTTTGGAAAAAGCTAGAGAGAATTTATGAAGGAGATGATAAGGTCAAACAAGCAAAGATGCAAAACTACAAATCAAAATTTGAAACCCTAAGGATGTTTAAAGATAAAGATATTACTACCTACATGCTCAAAGTTGATGAAGTTGTCAATACCATAAATGGTCTTGGTGTTAAGCTAGAAGAAAGTGAATTTGTGAAAAAGGTACTAAGAACTCTTTCAAAAACTTGTAGTTCTAAAGTTTTTGCTTTTGAGGAAGCTCAGAACTTGGATAATTATTATAGATTTGAGATGTTTGGTGCTTTAATTTCCTATGAATTGAAGAGTTTTGTCAAAACGCTACAAAGAAAGAAACTATCTTTAAAATTTGTAAAGCAGAGAAGGGTGATGAATCATATCTAGGTGATCTTGATGAGGTAGAAGTGAATTTTATGAAATTGAAAAGGGCATTGAAAAATACAGAGGTAAGTTACCCTTTAAATGTTTCAATTATGGAAATATAGGTCATTATGTTTCTAAATTTCCAGTCAAAGTTGCAAATGACAAACCTAAGGATCATAAAGGAAAATTTGTCAAGAAAATTTATTATGTTGAAAGAGACAATGGTGTATCTAATGATGAAGAATCTAACTATCCTAATGAGGATAATGATGAATGCTTGTTCATGGCTCTAAAATTTGGAACTAATTCTACTAGTCTTGAAAGATATGTAAAGGAAAG
>VDFB02000017.1:550036992-550050274 GCA_007258455.2 Sequoia sempervirens
TAATTCATTATGCAACCCTTTTGCATTCAAGTGGTTTACTTCAATGGTTGCAAAGGAATGAGTATCACAATCTCAGCTTGAAAGGGATAGGCTCTTTTAGGATCTATTTTTTATAGAGGCAAATTTTTGTGATGTTCCTCTTTTTTAGCCGATCTCATGTACATACTGTAATTTTTTTTCCTTTTCATGAAGTGCATTTGCACACCCTGCATTCTCTTTAATGGAATATATGCTCTTAGCTTTCATGCTTTCCTCCAAGTGTAGGCTTGCATATGTTTTGTTTTTCCCTTGGGAGACCCAATTTTATAAATTCCCTTCATGACTTTGTGCCAAATGGACTGATAAGGCCTTTGGATTCCATGATTAGCAAGTAATCATCCCACAAAAATCACCAAAATGTTGACATATTTTATGCCACCCTTGGATACATGTCATTTATATTTGATTAGAGAAATTCTATGTGTGCATCCGATTGAAATCCAGGATTATTTTGATGAATCTAGGTCTTTGAGGTTTTGAACTCCTCAATTATTTCTGATTAGGGTTTTGAATTACATGTAGGGTTAAAACCCTCCTAAAACCCTAGTGCTTTTTCCTTGTCACTTTTTGTTTTGTTTGCTCATTGACCTTTTGTACCTAATCCCCAGTTGGCTAAGTTACAACTTATGTCTTAGGTGGTCATGTTTTTACCAACCTGTTTACCCATGCCATTTGCCTGCATCCCTAATTTAAATGTTTGATTAAAAATCTTATGTTCAAGGGGCTAGAAAATAAGTTTTTCCCAAGTCTTATTTACCTAGGCACGACCCCCTTTTATGAACAACTTTGAGGCATGTGCTAATTAATGCTGCTTATTGTTGAAGCCTTTTCGCTCATCGATTTCATTTCCACAATGAGCGATTAACTTATTTCCCATGCATCGTGTACCGCTGCAAATATTTTTCCTCTCATTTCATTTCCATGATGCATGATGGCTTATGTCTCCCTTGCATCACTTTCCTCATTCACATCACGTTTATGTTTTGAGTAGCAAGGTCCTTCACACGATGAGTGATGATCAAGTGACTAAGGGCCTAGATTTAAAGATGGTGATCAGACGATCATCGCTAGCCTCTAGTGCATCACAATTATGTTCCAAAGGCTAAAGTCATTTGCACGATGAGCGATGGAAAGGTCTATGAAGTTAGCATGGACAAGTGGCAGTTTCCCGCTATCCCGTGGTGATGTGTTGGGTCCCAAGTTGAGCCTAGTGGTAGAGCAAGCATGCAACAAGTGTCATGGTGGGCCCAAGGCCTTGGTTTTCCTCAAGTGTGAATCAACGATTTAGATTAAGTGAAGATAATCTAATGGTCATGGTGCGCATCATTCACATCATTGTTGTGAATGATGTCGCCAAGTTTGGAAACATAAAGCATGGAGCCTTTATGCAATGAGCGATAAGGGTATAAATGGAGTTGTATCAAGGAGACAATATGATGTCGATGAGACCTTGAGGCTTCTCCCTTCGATATTATAATGGACGGTAGGATCTCTTCATCAGAGGGAATGATGGATATCAGTGGGACATTGATGGTGTTCCCTTCGACATCATGATAGGATGATGATGACGATGAATGGCGAATGTTGAGGTGAATGTGTCATGGTGGGGCCCATTTCTTTGGTTTCTAGTGTGTGAGATGAAGATCAACGACTATGTTTTAAACTTTGCTCGATGTTCGATATGAGCCCTTCATCTCCAATCTGATGGTCCATATTCAAACTTCAACAACTAATTGATCCTATTCGTGACAGATTTGCAGAAGTTATTGTTCAACGACATCCTCAACTGTCGAATCAAATTTGATCCATTATGGATCAGTTTTTACACATTTTTTCAATGTTGTATTGATTGCAATATGTTGCCATTACTCCTTGATGTGCTACAAACTCTTTATTCTCTATCAGGTATGGTTGTCTGATATTTTGCTACGGATTTCGAGGGTGCCCATCCCTATATTCATGTAAGTCATCATTTTGGGGCTTGTTCAAGTTATCAAAGCCTTTATGGCTAGTTATGTTGCTCTGTAATGGGAGCAATTCAAATCATTTTTTAATATGATTGAATTCATCTTCCTACAAACCTTAGTTAAGTTAGGGTTAGAGTTTTGAATTCAACCCTCAGTTATGCTTGAACTATAAAGGAAATGTTTGTATCTTTTTGAAGGATCCTTCCTTTGGCTTCTTTGGGATTTTTCTTTTGCATACCTGTAACTCTTGCATTTTGCCACTGTAAAGGTTACTTCAAGCTTTATTTCAATAAAATTCAACTATTATCACCATTACCTCTTGCATGTTTGAGTAAAATTCATTTACCTTCATATCTGAGTGGGTGTTTTAGTTGTTTCTTTAACATATTATGTTATTTTGAAGTAGGATGGAACAAACTCTAAATTTGGTGCATCACCTTCTTTGACATTTCATGTCTCTTTCTACCCTTTTCCCTTGTGATCTATTAGAGTAGGTTAGCATTAGGACTTTCATGTACTAGGTTAGGCCAACACATTTGCACTTAGTTTGGAAAAAGAAGCCAACCTTCTCCGAAGACTTGACCTCATGTTGCAAGGTCCCAGACCTTGAGGTCATTTCCATTGTGTCATTAGAACACTAAACTCTTGTTCAGTAGGGTGCAATTTTATGTGACAACAATTTCGAAGGAGGAAGTGATTGATCATGGTGTTCCAACAAATGGATTCCCTTTTTTGCTTCCATTTGAATTAGTTTGAATTATCAACCTACTTCATCTTTCACTTGAAATCACATGTGAATAAGCAACCTTGAGAGTTGACCCTTATTCTTAGGTGAGAAAATACCTTCTAGTGTGGTTGTTGAGTCAATTCTTGTAATTAATGGAACTCTTGGTTGTGTAGGGGTAGGTAGGAATGAATAGTACAAAAAAGTAGGAATGTCATAGTTTGAAGGTTGGGGATATCGACTGACTCTTACTACTCATCAAGGATTCAGGTTTAGAAGTGAGGCATACTAGTATGAGGAAGTTGAATCTTCAAAAAGGTAAGGGAAAGGAGTGGGGGGTCAAAGAAGGGATGCTAGGAAGAGGAAGTTTGATACTTCGAAAACTTGTAGACTTAGAACCTTTTTGGAACCTTAGAATTTTTTGAACTTGATAGGCACATGGGGGAAAAAGGGAGAGAGTGCATATGCACTCTTTAACTATGAGAGACACTAGGAATGGGATTTTAATCCATAAACATAAAGCTATTAAAAATGGGATATTACATTTTTAGATGTATCCTATGAGAAAAAAATTCCTAAGAAATATAATGATATTATATTCTTGGTGATATAGGATGTGAGTGTAATATTTGCTAAAAACAACAAATATATTTCCAATTATAGAAGTAAACTATTCCAATAGAAGATAATATATATATAATAATTTATGCTGAAACATAAATAATAGACAATGACTCTATTCTATTCCAATCAAATCAAACTACAATTCCTAAACTAATTAAACAAACAATCTAATTCTAAGAAAGCAAAGGGACATCCATACATATAGTCAAATGCTTTAGATGTAGAGTAGATTGAAGCAACAATATGTTCTTAAATCCAAATCCTTTTGCTTGCTTCTTCCCCCTTGTGGTCACTTGACTATGGTTGAATATTTGACGTAATGATAGGCTAAATAATGGGAGTGGGGTTTTGGGGATTGGATACTAATGGTTGAATGATTGTAATTTGTTGAAAAATTATGGTCATATGAAAAGCCTAGTTGTAGTACTTAAAATATTGGACCCTTGAAAATGACTTGCTTTTCCTATTTTTTATGTGAGGAATTTTCTAGGGATGAATGCACAATTGGCTAATTTGAATTGAAAGTAATTAGAGAGGAAACACAAGAGAAACTTGTATTTTGGAAGAAAATTATGTGCATGGTGAAAATATTAAAATCATTATGGTAAAAAATAATTTTAAACCTAGTCAAAAGGGGTGATTTCACCACAAGGAAAATAATTTTTTTAATGCAAAATGAGAACTTAAGAAAATATGTTAATCAATAAATTAAAAGTACCGGAGATAATTAGTAGGTATTAGAGAGGGTTAGACAAATGGGAATTTAACTTCAAGATATGTGTTAGTTTATCACATATTCTTTTTTATTGTGCCATATAAGTTTATTTGAGATAATATCATCATTGAAGATGTAAATTTGGATTATACAAATTTGGTTGTTTATACTTACAACAAATGATCCAAGAATCAAATTCATTATAAAATAATTTAATGGTGTTTTTCCATACCCGGTTAGAATGTTGCTTTACTTTTTGAAATATCCCCAACCACCCATTTCAACTACGAGAAGACTAAATCTCATGTATTTTGAAAGTGGGATTCATTTAGCAAGCTCTTTTATGGCATAAATATCTTCAGAGGATGCTGCCACAATATTGTGTCTCACTTTTGGGATGTGTTGATTTTTGTTTGAAATCATTGTTTTTAGAAAAACTAATGATTTAAGTCTTGAGAGGCTCCATATAAATGGTTTTAATTGAAGAAGGATAGATAAGAACCCCTTAGATAAAAACCCCTTGGATATAACCCCTATAGTATTAAATCATACCCATAATGGAGTTCCTTCACAGTCCATCAAAATGTCGGCAAAAAATCACTTTTTTCTTTACCTTTGAGGACAGACACTTATAAAAAAAAATTAAAGATTTTGAAGCTCCTTGAACCATCTTCTTCAAATAAGCATATATATTTGATATAGTTTTCATTTTATCATGTATTTAATTTTCTTTTACTAAACAGGTTTCTATGAAAATCAAGCTCTTTGTTATGCAAAGGTGGAAAAATAGTAAAACCATATTGTAAAAAAAAATCAAAAAAATACCCATTCCCTAGATACATTACTCTCTCTACTCCCAAAAAAAGAAAAATTTATTCTTAAGGCTACACAAAAGAAGGAAGCACACACACATATATGTCCAAATTATAGTTACAATGACATCAAAAATTAATTAAATTTTATTTATGTGGCAAAAAATTATGGAAAAATATCCTTTCCTTAGATATTGATGTTGAGAACCTATATTTCAAAAATTAGAATTTAATCCTTTATAGGAAAAAAGTTATGTTGCACGGCTACAACGCGATTTCTTAAAAAATGTTGTTTTCTATTTAAAAACCAATTATTAAAGATGTTAAAGATCTTTGATGATTTATTCTAAAAAATTTAAAAATATATATTTAGAGTCTACACACAAATTTCCACAAATAAATAGTTCACATCATCTCCAAATTATTTATGGTTTAGCTGATATAGGTCTCAGAAGATGAAGATTTAGTTAAAAATATTGATGTAAAAGTCCATCTTGGACAAAAAGTGAGACACAGTATTGTGATTTCACCCTAGAACAAAACTTGATTGAGTGGTTGTGAATGAGGAGTAACTCCCACACACAATAGTTTAAGGGGTCAAAACTAGATGGGGCAAATAATATGGCGAGTCAACAAACAAGATCTAGCACAACTCCATCATTACCATTAGGGTGGGTAGGGTGGAGCAAAAGGTTTCATTCCAAATAATTTGAAGGATTGATTCAAGATGTAACTCACTAAATTTTATTTTTTCAAGAACTAAAAAATTACGATGGATAGAGAAATACATCATTTCTAATGTGTTTTTCAAGAAGGATGGATACCCCTCACGCTTGAGGATTTATTTTTTACAAATAATTAAATTAGGATGATTTAATTCCTTATCAAATTATATAGTTTATTCCTCATACCTCTTGTTATCATTCAGGGACAAATGTTGCCATTCAAATGGGTGATCAAGTTAAGGAGTGCTCATTGAGATCTCCTTGTCTCAGGGTTCCTGAGAGAGATTCTGATCATTAGGAGGAGAAATGATCAAGCCCTGCCTAGGCTGAGGTCACATTTATGATTTTTTATCTCTCTATGTTGCTTAATAATATGCTTCCATCACTTAGGGATGAAGTTCTATAAGAGAGGATAAGAGGAGGGACAATATAATTTTGACAAATAAACATTTACTAGAAGGCACAAGTGTGGGAAAATACATGTGGGGGTTGATGGGCAGGCAATAGAGAGAAGTAAGATATGGAACAAATGAAGTGGGGAGTTACAGTAAAGTTGGGATGAGACAGAGTGGGGTGGACGAGCTCATAGGGTGGGAAATGGGTAGTTCTGAACAATGTGAGGAATATAAAAGAAGCTTTGAATAATGCACAAGGCAATCTTGGATGGTCCTCTCCTTTAGAAGTTACAAAAAATGTTAATTTTGTTAGATAGCCTTTATTAGTAAAAATAGATTAGTAAAAAAAACAAAAAGTGTATTACCCCAAAGTAAGCAACAAAAAATAAATACAAATCAATGGAAACATGAGAAAATATAAAAAAATTAGAAACCATGTTAACAATGTAGATTCCTTCCTAAATTTATCCAAAATTCTAATTATAATGAAATGCATAGAAACATAAGTCTCAAAAATTACACACCAAAAGACAATCATAAGACACAAATGAACATTAATTGATCCATCCATTGGTATGCTATGTAGCAAACTATAATCTTGTAAATAACTAAATCATTGTAGCATCATGTGATGGTGGAGCTTGATCGGGCTTCAAGTGGGAGATTGTTGGTATGTGGCGACTAATCATGCTATATTGTATAGCCCATGGTATACTCAGACATCCGCCCCCCTCAAGTCCTCGCTAGTTCGGGGTCGGGTAGGGTTCGGGGCACGAGAAAATTTTTTTTATTGCTGACGTCAAATAAAAAAGGAAAATCTCAAAAAGAAAGAACCGACATTGTAAAACCCTAATTCGGAAGCTCTCTAGTGTTTGGTTAAAAGGGGCTGGATGGGGTTACGTGATGAGAAATGGATTATTCACAAGATTGTAGCTAGGTTTTGCATTGATAATAAAAAAAGTATTAATGGTTGCGTTTATGGATGTAGCCTGATTAAGCACCACTTAAATTCCCTCTCGGTGTTGATTTATTCTCTGGTATGTTTAGTTTCTCTGCTTACGTTTTAAATCTGCATTTAATTGTTAGATATTTCTGCTTATTCTAACCCTAAATAACTTATAGTATGTATTTTGAAAGTGGGGCTCATTCAACAAGCTCGTTATGGGCATAAATAGAACAAAACTTGATTGAGTGGTTGTGAATGAGGAGTAACTCCCACACACAATAGTTTAAGGGGCCAAAACTAGATGGAAAAAATAATACGAAGAGTCAACAAACAAGACCTAACACAACTCCATCATTACCATTAGGGTGGGTAGGGTGGAGGAAAAGGTTTCTTTCCAACTAATTTGAAGGACTTATTCAAAATGTAACTCACTATTTTTTAATTTTTGCAAGAACTAAAATATTATGATGGATAGAGGACACATCATTTCTAATGTGTTTTTTTCAAGAAGGGATGGACATACCCCTCACGTTTGAGGATTATTTTCTACACATAATTGGAAATTAGGGATAATTTAATCTTCATCAACATATGTACGACCTCATACTTGTTATCTAGGGACATGTTGGCTATCCAATTGGGTGATCACTAAGAAGTGCTCATTGTGATCCTCATCTAGGTTCTCTAGAGTGAGATTTGTCATTAGAAGGAGGAGAATGATCTAGTCTTTGCCTAGGGGTGGAGTGTCCTATTTGGTGATTGTTTATCTCTATATGTTGCTTAATCATATGTCTTCCATCACTTAGGATGGTGTCTCTATAAGAGAAAAGAGGGGGGATAACATATATTTTTACAAAAGAGACATTATAATTAGAAGGGGCACAAGTGTGGTAGGAGATGTGGGGGTTGATGGGTATATGGGCTAGAGAAGTGGGATGATGAGGAACAAATGAAGTGGGGGAGAGGTTGGTAGTGTGTTGGGGATGAGCATAAGGAGGGTGGGGATTTGAGTCATAGGTGGGAAATGGGTGGATTTTGCAACCATGAGAGGGAGACAAAAAAGCTTTAGGTTAATGCACAAGGCAATCTTGGATGAGATGCCCTTCCTTTTAGAAATATAAAAAGGTTAATTTTTTTGAGTTGGTAAAAATACGCATTAGTAAAAAAATCAAGAGTTTGTATTACCTCAAAGTGAGCACAAAAAATAACTATAAAGCAACGAAAACATGAGAAAATGTTAAAAAATTAGAAACCACGTTTACAATACAGATTCCTTACTAAATTTGTCCAAAATTCTAGTTATAATGAAATGCATAAAAACAATAGTCTCAAAAATTACACACCAAAAGAAAATAATCGACACAAAGGATCATTGATTGATCCATCCATTGGTACATAATGTAGCAACCATAACTTGTAAAATAACTAAATCATTGGCGCCACTTATAGTATGCATGACTAGGGTGTATTTGAACCATATATTCCAAAATAACGCATATAATACATGTGTTATTTGATGATTGTAGTTTTGTTGATGTCTTTTTTATTTTTTCCTTTATAAGATTTTTTATATTATTGATGTTCCTCCCTTTTAGGGAGAGTAAGCCACTAAACTTGTAAATTGGTGAATTGACTCAAAAGTTAGTGAATGTCTTTGGGAATCTCTTTCATCATGTTTACCAACACCTATAAGCTTCATTAACAAGTTTGAATTTGATGGGTATTAATCGTCTCTCAAAATACTATGATACAATGAAAATGGTGGGATAACTTCTATTAGTTATTTTAATTGACCTCAAATGATTATCCAAGTTATTGTATAAGTGACAATCATAATGCAAACCAAGTTGTGGGTGTTAGATGATGATTGCTATGTTCTTTAGGTCTAAGATGTGGATGGCCAAAATAACCCACTCTATAAGATTCACCACACCCTTTGTGACACAATGTAAATATGGAACTAATGAAGGCAAATTTGGTGGGAAATATATTTTCTAGTCAATTCTTATGATTATACATTACACACTCAACCATACACATCTACTCTTATTTGTACATGTTACTTTTGATTATGTTAATCTTAAAGTAAGACTAAATGTCATAACGTTGTACATATTACTTTTGATTATGGTAATCTTAATGAAAGACTAAATGTCATTACATCAATGCTCAACCTATATGATGAAAAAGTTTGTCACAATTATTCACACATTTTAAACATATCCTTATTATAAAATGTTCATACAAATAAAAGAAATCAATCTTATCTTCCGCATAAATTACTAACCATGGGATTCCTTATGAGTGTTCCCACAACCCCTTCAAGAATGGGACTAGTGAGTATTGATGCCCTTAAGAAGCTCCATCTCTTCATGTAAATCTCCTTCCCACATATGAAGTCGTTAATAATGCGAATCAAAATTGATTCGATCATTATTTAAGTAACGATTAACCGATTTGTCGACCTAGTTTATCTGTTACACGTGACACATAACCCCAGATTCGAATATTTTCAAAACGTTAAACCCCGATTCACGTGGGCGTGGCAGTCAATTATAATGCGCATTCGACGCGACTTTCCGTCAAATGACGGAGATGGAAACCTTCTCGCCTACGTACCTTTAACTACCTATAGACTTACAACCAAACAGAGAAGGCTGCAATTACAGAGACCATTTGCAACTCAATTTATTTTTTTATTTCATTTTATCGCCAATATCGGATTGCAATGATTTTGGATATTTTCTATTCAGATTTAAGATTAACAGCTTAAATTTTGAATTATCATGCATAAAACTCCTGCCAATTCCATCTCCAAGAACCCACACCCTATAAATCCACCTGCATTGCTTTGATTCAACCAAGAGCAAATGCAGCAAAGAGGAAGAAATTCCAACCGTAGATCAAGAACGTTTTCTCGTGCTCGTATAGCCATTGAAGGCCACTAGCATCATTTTTCGGTGGCTTCTGGCTTTTAAGATCTCTTTTCATTTCTGGGGATATTCACCATGGCTGCTGACGGTGAGATGAAACTACATTTTGATTTTGGATTGTTTTGCTTTTTTATTGGCTTTTGGGCGTCATTAATTCAACAGATTGTCATGATTTATGCCATATTGCATGATGGGAAATTTTACAAGCTGAATTGGGGGTTTAGTTTGGCTATAATGAAAGTTGTTTGCGATTATTTGGGCCAGTGTGGTGTTGTATATTTGTATTTGTTTGGCTGATTGTTTGGGCTTAGTTTGATATTATGAATGCGGGATGTAGTAATCGTGCTCAATCCTATATTGTATATTTGGATTTTTGTTTGCTTACACTTTGTGCTTAGTTTCTTGATTATGGAGGTGGGCTTTGATTATTTGGACAATTCTATATTATATATTTGGATTTGTTTGGCTGATTGTTTGGTGATTATGGATGTATGTTGTGATTATTTGGTCGATGCTATGTTTTAAATTTGGATTTCTTCGGCCGATCGTCTGGGCTTAGTTTGGTGATTATGGATGTGGGTAGTGATTATTTGGGTTGATTGTATGCTTGAACAGGTGAGAGGGCTGTTCAATTGAGCTACTGGAAGGAACATTCCTTAGTGCTCAGTGTGGAAGCAATGATGCTCGACAGTCAGGCTTCCAAGCTGGACGAGGAAGAAAGGCCCGAGGTGACTGATCTGTAACATTTAGCATGTTTTGGATTCATTGTAGTCAGTCTTGATTTACTGAGGCACATTGTGGCATAAATAGGATCTCTTTCTGATATTTTTGGCTTTCTGTTATTCATTGAAAGACATTTTATCATTGGATCTTGTACTGGTACTTTAGTGTGGTTTAGGAATGTTAGATCTGGGTCATAATTTAATTGGATCACAGATATCAATCCCAATGCTTCTGTTTTTTTGTAACAATGGGAGGGTGGGTATATGATAATATGGTGGTGCGTGAAAACATTGAGATAGATGCCTCTCTACAATTTCAGGTCTGGATCTAAAGCTATGTTAATAATTTTTTCTAGCAGAAATCATCATCGTCTGAAAATATTAATGTATGATGTTTATTCTTTACAACCTCTTGATTACATCACTTGCTCTGTTGGTAATGCGTCCCTGATCAAATGTATCTCTTTTTGCACCCATGGGAAGTGGGTAAATGATGGTTTGGTCAAATCGAAAAAACTAACATTGATGCCTCTATGTGAATTGTAGCCAGGGGTTTATATAGCTTTAAGCTAGTTTTACAATTATTTTTCTTGATTGAAGATATTATTGTTTCCTGATAGTTTTTTGGACTGCCAAGATTCATCTTCGACAATGTGTCAATGGCATGGTTTGCTCAATGTGTTAATGGGTTCCTGGTTTGCATTTGCTCAATGTGTTAATGGATTCCTTGATCTAATGTCTATGATTTGTCTGAGACATGACTGTTAGGCATTAGTCCCAATGTTTTTCAGCAGTTGGAAATGGTTAAATGACAGTTTAGTTGTTGCTAAAACACTCGGATAAATGCTATCTGCAAATGTTAGGTGTGTGTTTGTTTGGGCCTGATATGGTTTTAGGAATTTCGCTAGCATGCTGAGATTATTGTTTGCTATCAGTTGTTTGAATTTTGAACGGCTATGACATCTTGATAATGTGATCTTATCTTTATAATGGCGAGTACATCTTGATAATGTGATCTTCATCTCTGTAAGGGTGAGTACACACACTTAGCTCCTTTTGGTAAAATTTCCTTAATCTAATATGGACTAGGGATGTTAATCAGTAAAGCAAGAAAGGCTTTCTACTAGTGTTTTATGAAAGACACTGACAACTCGGCTATAGTATACTTCACTCCTTCAGATCAGGATTTCAAAATCTAGTGTATGCATATCTGTTTATTTGAATTTAAGTAGCTGAATAGATGTCACTGTTGAGACATAGCACTACAAATTGTATAGATCAGTATTACAAAATCTAGTGTATGTATATCCGTTTATTTGAATTTAAGTAGCAGAATAGATTTCACTGTTGAGTCATAGCACTAGAAATTGTATGAGATTTTTGTCATGGTCACAGGTAAGTTTGTCAACAAGTACTGTGGCTAATTTAACTATTGTAGCTTTTATATTATAGAACTTATTCTTGAGAGAGTTCTTAGCCATGCATTTTATATGTACGAATTGCCATGAGTAACCTGTGCTATAGTAGGGGACTGTAAGCTGATATGAAGGACAGGGTGGGTTAATCAGGTTAGGAGCTTGACCTCCCTTGCTGGTTTTCAAGGTATTCGTGTCTTTATAAATCTTGTGAATATCCATCATATTATATGTAAGGCTTAGCTGATTAGACTAAAGATAATGGTTTTGGATGGAAACCTTTTTTACTGGATCTTCCCGAGTTAATCAACTACACCTACAGTTGATTTGGTCCTGCATCCAATTCTCAAATGTGGTTTTTAATTTTTTGTGTGTATGTCTATTTATTTTGATATTATCTATACATATTTGAAAATATATATGCTACTGAATCCCAAAATAAAAAAACTGGAACTTCACCCATACTCCGGGCAATTCTCATTCACACCTGCTCACATATTAATGCTTTCTGTAACTTAGGTTGCAGCATATTAGTAACTTAGCTTGATATGATATACTGAATAGATTAAACAGCAGTATTTTGATTTGAGTCTGCTGATTAGATCAAGGGATATTGATCCTGAACTGCATCATTAGAGTATCTTAGTATGAGAGATTCTGGTATTAGAACTTGCTTGCGATGATTATAAATATTGAAGAGTTTTATCAGGAATGGTTGGAAATGACCCGACTTTCTCATGTGTTTATTTTTCAGTACCCCAGTTTTAGAGGAGCACAGAAGTCTGATTTTAATGGTTCGTAGCATTGTTTTTTTTCCTAGCTGGGGTCCCTTCAGTTGTTCTAAACCTCTGCTTTCTTTTTCATGCTATTAATTTCTTAGATATTCAAGAAAGGATGGCAGTAGAGTGGTAGACAGATAATATGTATTGAAATCTGCCCACATATCGAATCTAAATACATTATCATGTTACTCTTAATTATCAAGGTTAGTGTGACCGTGTGACATTAATGGCTATCAAGGCTAGGATCCATTTTTAATGGTCCTAGATTCCTAGAAGTGCTATTTTGCTGGTTTAACTTGACTTCACACACGTTTATCTTCACATTGAGTTGTACTAAGGGGCTGCAAAAAGATTATAACTCTACAGAAAGATTGCTTACGTATACAGTGTAACTGACTACAATGATTCTGGGATGGCATTTGATAAGATATATCTCAGAAGCTTGTAGTGAAATTTTAAATTGATCGATTGAAACATATAATA
>VDFB02000017.1:550050374-550066982 GCA_007258455.2 Sequoia sempervirens
ACCTTAAACCCTAAACCCTACACCCTCAACCCTCATCCCTATACCCTATACACTCAACCTTATACCCTAAACCCTAAACATTATCCCTTAAACCTATACTTAAAACTTAAACCCTACACTCTCAACCCTTAACCCTATACCTTATACCCTAAAGCCCACACCCGAAGCCCTATACCCAATATCCTAAACCCTAATGCCGGTACCCTATACAATTAACCGTATACCCTCAACCCTCAACCCTCAACCCTAAACCCAATATCCTGAACCCTAAACCTAATATCCTCAACCCTATACTAAATATTATAAACCCTAATCCCTATACCCTATACCCAATATCCTAAACCCTAATTCCTATACCCTATATGCTTAACCCTATACCCTCAACCCTGAACACTATCACTCAACCCTCAAACCTATAATTTAAACCTTAAACCCTACACCCTAAACCCTCATCCCTATACCATATACCCTAAACCCTGAACATTATCCCTTAACCCTATACTTAAACCCTAAACCCTACACTCTCAACCCTTAACCCTATACCTTATACCCTAAACCCTACACCCTAAATTCTATATCCAATAACCTAAACCATAATCTGTATACCTTATATACTTAATCTTATACCTTTAACCCTCAACCCTCAACCCTCAACCTTATACTTAAACCATCAACCCTACATTCAACCTTGTAACCTAAACCCTCAACCCTAAAACAATACCCTCAAACCTATACCGAATATCCTAAAATCTAATCCCTATACCCTATACCTTCAACCTTGAACACTATCCCTCAACCCTCAACCCTATACCTTAAAAAACCTCAACCCTAAACCCTCATCCCTCATCCCTATAACCTATACCCTTAACCTTATACCCTAAACCCTAAACATTATCCCTCAACCCCATGCTTAATCCCTAAACCCTACATTCAACCTTGTACCCTACACCCTAATCCCTAAACCTAATACCCTCAATCCTATAACCAATATCCTAAACCCTAATCCCTATACCTTATGCACTTAACTTTATACTCTTGAAACCTTAACCACTATCCCTCAACCCTCAATCCTATACCTTAAATATTAAACCCTACACCCTCAACCCTCATCCCTATACCCTATACCTCAAGCTCATACCCTAAACCCTAAACATTATCCCTCAACCCTCAACTCTTAACCCTATAATTAAACCCTTAAGCTTATATTAAATCTTGTACCCTAAACCATGAAACCTAAACCCTAAACCCTAAACCCTAAAATATCAACCTAAACCTAATACCCTCAACCCTATATCTAATACCCTAAACCCCAATCCCTATACCCTATACACTTAACCCTATGCCCTCAACCCTGAACACTATCCCTCAACCCTCAACTCTATACCTTAAACCCTAAACCCTACACCTTCAAACCTCATCTCTATACCCTATACCCTCAACCTTATAACCTAAACCCTAAACATTATCCCTCAACCCTATAATTAAACCCTAAACACTACATTCAAACTTGTACCCTAAACCCTAAACCTTAAACCCTAAACCCTAAACCCTTAATCCTAAACCTAATACCATCAACCCTATACCCAATAATTTAAAACCTAATCCCTATACCCTATACACTTAGTCCTATACCCTCAACCTTGAACACTATCCCTCAACCCTATACTTAAACGGTAAAACCTACACTCTCAACCCTTAACCCTATACCTTATACCCTAAACCCTATACACAATATCCTAAACCCTTATCCCTATACCATATACACTTAACCTTATACCCTCAACCCTCAACCTTATACTTAAACCCTAAGCCCTACATTCAACCTTGTACCCTCAACCCTGAACCTAATACCCTCAACCCTATACCCAATATCCTAAATCCTAATCCATATACCCTATACACTTAACCTTATACCCTCAACCCTATACCTTAAACCCTAAACCCCCATCCCTCATCCCTATACCCTATGCCATCAACTTCATACCTAATATCCTAAACCCTAATCCCTACACCCTATACACTTAACCCTATAACCTTAACCCTATACCTTAAACACTAAACCTTACACCATCAACCCTCATAGGGGGAGAGAGAGAATGAGGAGGGAGGGATTGGGGAGAGAGAGAGAGGGAGGGAGGGAAAGGGGAGATAAAGATAAGTAGAGAGGGAAGGACAAGTAGATAGAGAGGATATATAAAGAGTACATAAGGAAGGAAAGAGGGAGGTAGAGGTATGGAGGGAGAGAGATGGAGGTGAGATAGAGAGCAATAACGAGAGTGTGGTAGGGAGTGATGGAGGGAGAGGTGGGTAGAGAGGGATAGGTGAAATAGAGAGAAGTATAGAGAGATAGAGATATATGGAAGGAGGGAGGGTTGGAGAGAGAGGGGAGGAAGGGAGAGGTAAAGAGGGATAGGTGAGATAAAGATAAGTAGAGAGAGAATGGTGAGATATAGAGAAGGATAGAGTTATAGAGAGGGAAAGAGAGAATGGTGAAATAGAGAGGAGAGAGTGAGAAAGAAAGAGGGTGAGGGAGGAGGGAGAGAGAGCGAGAGAGAGGTAGAGGGAGGGAGAAGATAGATAAAGAGTAGATAGGGGAAAAGGTAGGGAGGGAGACATAGGTGAGATAAAGAGAGAGAAAGAGAGATAAATAGACATATAGAGAGAGTGATGGAGGGAGAGGTAGATAGAGAGAGAGTAAGGGGAGATCAAGATAATTAGTGAGGGAAGGAGAGGTAGAGAGGGAATGAGGGAGGGAGGGAGAGAAGCAATATAGAGAGGTGTAGAGAGAGTGGCAGGGAATGGTGGATGGAGATGTAGGTAGAGAGGGAAGGAGAGGGAGAAGTATGGATGGAGAGAGTGGGAGGTGAGAGAGAGGTGAGATAAAGAGCAATAGAGAGAGTGGTAGGAAGTGATAGATGGAGAGGTAGGTAGAGAGTGAGAGGGGAGATATAGATAAGTAGAGAGGGAGAGAGCGAGGGAGGGAGGTGTAGTGAGGGAGAGAGAGGTGAGATAGAGAGAAATAGAGAGTGATGGATGGAGAGGTAGGTAGAGGGAGAGAGGAGATAAAGATAAGTAGAGAGGGAAGGAGAGGTAGAGAGAGGAGAGATAGAGAGAAGTAGAGAGGGAATGATGGAGGGAGGGAGAGGTATGGAGGGAGAGAAAGGTGAGATAAAGATGTGTAGAGAGAGTATGGTGCAATGGATGTGTTGGATTTCAATTGTTTATTGTGATTTGTTTGTCCTTGATGACAAAAATCTAGCTTGAGTAATACATGACAAATGATGTTTATAGTTGGTTCACATGGTTCATGGCATGCACTTAATTTCAGATGTTTTCAGATTTTTATATGTTGGTAATGTTTGACACATGTTCATTATAGTAGGACATTCATTTTTTCAAGGCATATGATGTTTGGGCTCTTGATACATATTGATACTCTTGATGCATGTTGTTGCTGACAGTGTTTATCTTTCGAGGTGCTACAAGTCAGGTTTTACATGATAACCTGTGTTTTGATTAGGCATCTTAGACACCATGGACAGTGGCATAAATACTTTGGTTGACATATACATTGGCAAGTTCTTTTTGAGGTATACACTTGTTTATACATTTGTGCATTTTGTTTTCACTTGGGTTGACAGTTCAAATGTGATATGAGTGGCGCATATTATGTTTGCACAAAACATGCAAGTTTACAAGAAGTTTGCATAGGAATGTAGATTATAAGTTTAAGTCACTTGTATATACTCTCTTAATTGATTATTTTGCTAAAGGGGTCTTCAAGATATTTATTCATGGTGTCGTAATGCATAGAAAGTCACATGACTTTAGGAAGTTTGTATTTCATTAACATTGGTATATGTTTTTGAAGAATTTCATTGCTGATATGTCTTATGTTAAGGATATTGAAATATATATCCTTTACACCATAAATGGTGTTGGGAACTTAAGAGATATGAGACTTTTATTAAACATGGCCAAAAGAGCTCTTGTCGGGCATACTAAATAATGAGGCAAGTCAAAGCAGTTGGCATATTAAAGTTTAAAGGTTAAAAGCCTTATTAAAAGCTTGTGTGAAGATTTGTTTTAGTGCTTAAAGTTTCAGCCACATTAAACATGTGACATTGGGTTTTTGAATTTGTTTTAAAATTCACTTGGCAGTGACAAGGTAGTCAACAACCATCATGTGTTAATGATTTATTTCATGGACAACAAATTCAAAGGCATTATGATGTTTTGTCTTCCGGAATTCAAATGATTATATTCTTTTGAAAAGTCTTTGAAAGACTTGAAGGAAATGTAGGGAAAAGTTGTTATTGTTTCATTGTGTAAACATATGAAACCCTCGCTGCCGCTATGGAGAATTTGTGCTTGCAGATTTCTAGTAAAATGCTTGATTGTGGAAGGTGAAAAAGAAGAGGCAAAGCTCATAGATGGAGGTCTTCAGCTGGGCAGTTTTGAAACGGTTCTTTTGGTATTTTTTTAGTTACATTCCTCCATAAACAGGTATTAAAGAAATCATTATTTATGGGTTTTGAAAATTTTAGTTAAGGAATTAGTCATGAAGATTCAGTGGTGAATGTTATTTGAAACCCTTGATTATTCCTTAGCAAAAAAATAAAGTGTTAATGCATTCAGTTGAAGAAAAATAGTTATTCCAATCTCAAAATTTTGATGAAGTTACATGAGAACATATGTGTTTAAAAGAGAGGTTGATTATTGTTGTTGGTAGGCATTTTTTAAAAGAGATTTGTGCACACATTCTGCAATTGAAAGTCTTGAAAACAAGATGCAAAATTTTTAACTGGTATATCTTGTATTTTAGAGATTCAAAAAATGAATCTTTAAGATATTTGACATATTAGTATGGAAGGTTTATGTGAGTTGAATTGAAACAGAGAAACCGTTTGATATTTTATTATTTTGTGTTTTTTAGAAGGGGTTGGTGCTCCTTGGAATGGATGTTCCTAAATGTTTCTGGGGTTGGTGCTCCTGAATGTAAAAGATTTGGTGCTCTAAGTGAATAAAGGAAATATTTTTCAAGTGGTTTTTTATTCCCCAAGAGGGTTTTTCCCCAAGAGTTGGCTTGATTACAATATTGTCATCAGTTGCATAAAAAGTTGTTGATGTCAGTCATTCATTTATGTCATTCTTTAAATCAAAGCATCCTACATAAAAGGTTTAGATATAAGCATTGATATTTGTGTAAATTTTACCAAGTCAATCTCAGTTAATAAAATGTTTATCTGATTTGTAATGCATATATCAAGTGAAGTTTATTCTTCAATAGTCATTTGATGTTCTAGTTTAAAAGTTTAAAAGTTTGTGACTTTCTTGAATCACTAATTCACCCCACCCTCCTCTCAGTGATTTTGTCTTCCAACATGATGGAGAGGTAGGTAGAGAGAGGGATTGGGAGATGGATAGTAGACAGGGAATAAGAGAGGGAGAGAGAAGTATGGAGGGAGAGAGAGGGAGGTGAGAGAGAGGTGAGATATAGAGAAATAGAGAGTGGTAGGGAGTGATGGAGGGAGAGGTAGGTAGAGAGAGGGAGAGGGGAGATAGAGAGAAGTAGAGAGGGTAGGAGGGAGGGAGGGATGGAGAGAGAGAGGGAGAGAGGAGATAAAGATAATTAGAGAGGGAAGTAGAGGTAGAGAGATAGAGAGAAGTAGAGAGGGAATGTGGGAGGGAGGGAAGAAGATAAGTGAGATAGAGAGGTGTAGAGAGAGTGGTAGGGAGTAACAAATGGAGTGGTAGGTAGAGAGGGATTAGGGAGATAGAGAGTAGAGAGGGAAGGAGAGGGAGAGGTATGGTTGGAGAGAGTGGGAGCTGAGAGAGAGGTGAGCCATAGAGCAATAAAGACAGTGGTAGGTAGTGATGGATGGAGAGTTTGGTAGAGAGGGAGAAGGGAGATATAAATAAGTAGAGAGGGAGGGAGCGGTAGTGAGGGAGAGAGAGAGGTGAGATGGAGAGAAACATAGAGAGTGACAGAGGGAGATGTAGGTAGAGAGAGGGAGAGAGGAGATAAAGTAGAGAGGAAAGGAGTGGTAGAGAGGGAATGAGGGAGGGAGGGAGAGCTAGGGAGGGAGAGAAAGGTGAGATACAAAGGTGTAGAGAGAGAGTGGTAGGGTGTGATGGATGCAAAGGTAGGTAGAGAGAGGGATTGGGAGATAAAGAGTAGATAGGGAATAAGAGACGGAGAGATATGTATGGAGGGAGAGAGAGGGAGGTGAGAGAGAGAGACAAGGTAGAGAGAAATAGAGAGAGTGGTAGGGGAGTGATGGAGGAGAGGTAGGTAGAGAGAGGGGGGAGGGGAGATAGAAGTGAAGAGAGAGAGAGAGAGAGAGAGAGAGAGAGAGAGAGAGAGAGAGATGGAGATAGTGAGAGAGAGGTCTAGAGTGTAAGGGATTAAAAATGAGTGAGATATAGAGAAAAATAATGCAACTTGTTGATTACAAATTTTGACCCCCTGATTATTGAAATTTAACATGCTGATTACTAAAATTTGACTAAGTCTGAAAATTTGTAAGATCTTCCAAAAACTAGAATTTACATTATAACTCCTAGAGATCCAAAACCACTCTCAAAAATCCTAAAACTATATACATGAAATATAACTTAAAGTATAAGAAATTAAATGTCCATATGTAAATGTCAATTTATACTTAAATGTAGTTTCCCTAAAAGATAACAAGAAGAAAGAGACAAGAAAAAGAGAAGAATTTTTTTCAATGTAGAACAAAACACGAGCATGTTATAGCATGCTCGAGTTATTTGAATAAATTCACAAAAAGTGGGCGTGTTATAACACACTCATGTTTTGTCAATGCATTCAAATAATGCAAGCACATTATAATACACTCACATTTTGTCTTGCTTTGGGAATCCCCAAGCCTTTGGCTTGGATTTGCTTTGGATTTCCAACCCAAAGGCTTGGAGGGCCTTCCCAACATCCAAATATGTGTTTTGCATATTCTACAAAATTTCACATAATCTCGTTCGTGCTAACTGTCAGGTTTGCACGTGATTCAAGGTTGAGTAAATTGAACACTTGGGTAATGTTAGGCTCTCTCTTAGCTATCTAATGATGCAATTTTTTTCACATTTTGATAATTTTAAGCCTTTGATCTTTAATTTCTTTTGCTTGTATGTCCATTTTTTGGCAAAAACCACAGTTTGGTATTTTTTCTTTATAAATTAACCATTCATTGAAATTTCAAATAAATTACATTTTTAGAATTTAGACTCCATTCTACACATATTAAAAAAAATGATTTTCAATTAGTTTTCAAAATTTGTAGGGGTAGCACAACCAAAATTCTATTTTTTAGGATGTGTCCACTTTGAAAATTAGTAAAAAATCAAATATTCATTAAAAAATTATTAGAAAAATTGAGCATAAACTACATGCTATTAGCTAATTTTTCATTGAAGCGATTTTAAAAATATAAAAAAAAATTTAACCTTTTGAGGGAGCCACAAAAGTCAACATGTTATGTTTTTTGATAAAAACAACACCAATTTTTGTGGTCCCCTCTTTTGAACCCCTTAATCTATACCATTTTCAATAAAAAAATAGTAGTTTAGAAAGAAAACTTAGAGCACTATGATCCTTGTTTTTGTTGCATCTCAATTTTTTAAGTGTAACTATCCTCAATTTCTCATCCAAGGTCAGTATTTCTTGATTTCAGAAAAAAAATGGCCACTTAAGACCCTTGGCCCCTATCTTTTTGCACTTTCCCAAAGGAAAGGAAATAATTTCGAGTAGATGCAAAAATGTCAAGCAACATTTGATCTACTCAAGGAGAAGTTGATTACGGATCCGATATTGAAGGTATTGGATCCGGAGAGTGACTTCCCTATCATCACAAATGCATTAGGAGAAGGAATAGGTGGAGTGCTAATGCAAGAAGGGCAGGTCATTGCATATGAATCAAGAAATTTGAAGCCCTATGAGAAAAATTATGCATCGCATGCCTTAAAGTTAGCAACAATAGTTCATGTATTGTAGATGTGGAGACATTATTTGCTTGGAAAGCCATTTGAACTAAAGACTGATCATCAGGGTCTTAAGTATTTGTTTACTCAACCCAATCTGAATGCACAAAAACAGAGATGGTTAGAGTTGATATCTGATTATGACTTCAATATCAACTATATCAAGGGAAAAGAGAATCGGGTACCAATGCCCTAAGTCGTAGAAGGCATATTGCCTCAATGGTATCCATTCAAACTAACTTCAAGGGTCAAGTATTGCAGAAATCCAAGGGTGATGAGTACTATGAGCAAGTTAAGAAAGCACTCATGGATAATCCGTAAGATGCAAGGTATGAAGGATTTTATTTTGAACCTAGTGGATTGTTAAGGTTTAAAGGAAGAATTTATATGCCTAACTCTGAAGAGTTGAGAAATTTGGTATGGAAAAAATTGTATGAAGCACCATATTCCAAACATTCAGATGTGACTAAGATGTTGGTTGATGTGAAGCCATTGTATTTTTGGAAAAGGATGAAAGGAGACACTACTAGATTTGTAGCAAGATGCTTAGAGTGTCAAAGGGTGAAAGCTTAACATCATCACCCAATAGGTCTTTTGTATCCTCATGATGTTCCTAAGAGGAAGTGGCAAGTGATTAGTATGGACTTTGTGTAGGGTCTTCCTATGTCAAGGAATAAGAACAATGCAATTTTGGTGGTAGTGGACAAACTTACCAAAGTAGTGCACTTTATTCCTAGAAATTTAACTAATGGAGCTCCTATCATAGCTTGGAAATTCATGCAAGAGGTGTTTAGATTACATGGGATACATGAAAAGATTATTTCAGATAGGGATGCTCGTATGACATCTAGGTTTTGGAAAACCTTATTTTCCTCACTTGGAACTCAATTGAATATAAGTTCTGCATATCATCCAGAGACAAATAGGAAAATTGAAATGGTGAATCAAGTATTAGAAGATCTACTAAGAATCTATTTCATGGATCAACAATACAAGTGGGAAGATTACTTTCCTTTAGTGGAGTTTGTGTATAACAATTCCTATCATTTCACGATCAAGGTGGCTCCTTTTGAAGCATGTTGTATGGTCGAAAAATGTCAAACTCCTATAAGCTAGGATAAGCTAGAGGATATGATAAGTCTTGGACCAGAGATGTCAGAAATGGAAGAGAAAGTTGGAATTATTAAGAAAAGGCTAGTTGAAGCCAATGATAGGAAAAAAGATATGTAGATTCTAAAAGAGTACCTAGAAAACTTGAAGTGGGGGAAAAGGTGTTGTGAAGAGTAAAACCTCAAAATAATTCCATCAAGTTTGGAAAGTTGTCTAAACTAGCTCTGCGATACATAGGTCCATTTGAGATTTTAGAAGTAAATCTTGTTGCTTACCGAATAGCGTTGCCACTAGCTCTTGCCTAAATGCATAATGTATTTCATGTCTCATGCCTAAAGAAGTATATACCAAGTGATAATCATGTCATTGATTGAAATGCTTTACATGTACATGACCTAGGAGTAGTAATAATCGAACCTATTAAGGTGCTCAGAATGTGTAAGCTTTGCTTGTGAAATAGAGAGGTTTTGCAGTGGAAAGTCCAGTGGGACCAGTACTCAGAAGATTATGCTACTTAGGAAGACTATGTTGAAATAGAGCAAAATTTTCCACATGTTTTACATGCTTTTGAGAGTTCTTGAAATAAATATTATGAGTTGTGTTTATTTATGTTTGCTACATAAGAACATCAGGGATGATGATTCACAAGGGGGGAATATGTTACACCCCATAGTATATTTACCTAGTTACTTTTAGCTAGCTATATGAAATACTTGCATATGTGTGTGTTTTTGTAACTTTGATGGAATAATTTTGAATGTAATTTATTTGTATGAATCATTGGAAATATAATGAATAAATGGTCGATTCAAATTGATATTATATATATATGTCTTAATTCTGACTATAGAATATATATTGCAAGTGGTTGTTTTGTGATTAGTTGACTATCTTTGCAAATGTGCCAAGTTGATTATAGGTACAGGTTCATGCCCCCAAAAGGGAGGGGAAATATCATTCAGGAGAAGAGTTTTGGTTTGAAAACCCTTAGAGAGTCTAAATGAGCTTTCACACACTCACTTTTAAAATAGTCAAGTCAATAGTTTTTGGAAAAAGGTAAGATACCTTGATTTGATTGTTTAGGAGAGGTTTTGTTTGATTGAGAGGTCATGCTTGGAATAAGTGTTTGAGTTTCTTTGTATTTTTTTGAGTACTTCTTTAAGAGTACAATCGATGAGATATATACATAGGATGTATATATACATACATACACGCATGTCTACGATGAACTCATACACATCAGTAAATATGTACATAAGTATACATAGATGTATCTACAGCTGCTTATGGGTGGATTACCCATATGCATGGTATGTTATACACAGACACAGACACAGACACACACACATATATATATATATATATGTATATGTGTATATATATCTATATTGATATACGTGTATGTATTGACGTGAAGACAACATCCATACAAGTACATATATATATAAGTGCGATACTAATTTGGATAGTAAATGGATATAAGTTTATGCATTCAAATATCGAATGATGAATATGTATAATTGTATGAGTTGATATATATAGATATACACATATGTATATACATATATATAATAACATGTTAAGTTATATATTTGTATAATGGAATATATATAATGCATATATTTATTATAATGTTTGAATAAGTGTTGATTTTATATAAAGCGTTGATGTTTTAAAATGCTAAGCGCATACTATACAGACTATAGTATATAGCGCACATCTTATATAGAGTTTAGCGCAACAATAAAGAGCGTGCACTAAGGTAGTGCTATAAACATTTATCATGAATTATTGTGCTTGCAAATGGAACACAATATAAAAGAAGGCAGGCGGGAAAAGATATGACATAGTCAAGAGTATTGAAGGTAGTTTGAAATGCATTTAAAAACTTTGACTTGGTCTTTTATTTGCAAACACCAACAACATGCAAGAAGTTTATGTGGTGCCAAATTATGAATAATTGTATTGTTTTAGAAGTCTATTTTATGAGCTCTATCTAGCGATAGAAAACAAAGTAAATTGGAGAATAGTAAAAAAGAAGCTGGCATGAATAGAGTTGACCTGTTTGATTATTTACCTTGCATATCTGAAATGCATTGATGTCCATGAATGAAGCGACATGCTGTGCTATTTTGTTGAGTATTAAGTTTAAAATCTGCCACCTTTTACTTACCAAGCTGAGTCAAATCATATAAGCCGAGAAGTGTCAATTCATTTACCTTGTTTCTAGCCTATAGGTGCTGATTTTTGTGTATATATAGAAGCATTCTTTACCTCGAAGGGATGCATATGTGCACTTTGCTATTATTTTTTGAGAGTTGCTCTATTTTTCCTATTTTTCCTAACTTTTGTGAGAGAGTTAGAGGGTGCTTTTGCAAGAGATTTATTGTGAGAATTTGTGAGGGTATTTGGGAAGAGTGGAAATAATTTGTTGTCAAATAACAAGCTGATTTGAGGAGGCTAGGGTTGGAAACTAGCTAGATCAATTGGAGCTTATACTTACAAGCATGCTGAATCTTACTCTCTTATGATTGTTTTATTTTAGATTGATTAATTATTGCTTATTTTTTGTTTGGGAAAGTAATAAGTTTTTAGGGAAAGACTATTTTCAGCATTTGTGAAATTGAAAGTCATTTGTTACTATAAATTGGATTCTTTATTGTTTGAGTGTTGTACATACTCTGTATTAAGGAGTGGGTGTATATATAGATATATATAGTATTAAGTACTTCAATTGAGTGGAATCTCTATAGCTTAAGCTAGTTTGATTTGGTAGGTTATAGAAACACATGTTTAACTTGATAGAGGAGTCATAGAGAACTTAGTGTATATAGGTTGTTCCTAGGGTTAAAGATTATCCAATGGAGGGAATTGCCTATGCATAGAATATGATTAGTCTTAACAAATCGAGTTAGAATGGTGGATGAGCGTGTGATTTCCATTTTGAAACAAGGGTGATGAATACTTTGGCCAAAGTGGTGTAATTCACCACTGGTTACACTGTTAGTTCATTGCGTTACCTTTTAGCATGCTAGTCTGAGACTGTCATAAACGTAGGAGGGTCACCTTAGAATAGTGGTTTACACTTTCTAAGAGGAAGGAAAATTCGTATTTTTTCCATTCCTCAAATCAAATGGGTTCGGCCGAACCCAATAGTTCGACCGAACCCATGGTTCGGCCGAACCAATGAATGCCAAAATTAAAAATTAATATTGAAGTGGGTTCGGTCGAACCTGGGTTCGACCGAACCCATTCAATATGACAAAAACAAAAAAAACATTTCATTTTCACACTTTTACTGTGTTCTTTTACCAGTCACTGTCTCCTTGGTGCGCGTGGCGAACAGAGTCCATGACGGCGACCAAACAAGGTTTCTCTCACCGGTGAAAGCAAATTTCCATTCCTCTCTTCAAAGTTTATTATTCCAGTTTGCATATCGACCACTATTGAGCACAAGGTATTTAAAATTCAATTTTTTTAGAGTTCAAAATGCATGTATTTGTTTAATTTCGAAACCCTAAATGCAATTTTTTTAAAATTTGTTGAATTCAAATTGCACTTGTTTGAAAGTTTTTAAAGCATTTTCAATATAGTATTTTGCTTCTCCATTTTGCATATATTTTTGTCTTGTTAAACACCTTTCAAGAGAAAAATGAATATCAAAACTATCAACTATCTGTTAGGGGATGAGAGGTCTATAATTCAAAACTACACCCATTGAACTTGCATTTATATTTGGCATGTATTTTAACTTGTTCAATTTTTTAAAATAAATCCAAGGGTTTGAGTAAGGAAAAATGAGTTTCCTCCCAAAGTTAGTGCAAAAAAACATTATAATGGCTCTCAACATAGTCTAAAAAATGGAGATAAATAAATTCCTAAAGACTAGAAGTGTAGGGGTCAAGGTCACAAAATAATTTTAAAACTACAAATTTAGGGTCAAACTTGTAGATGAAAATGTAAATTTCATACATGTAGGAGTGAACCATGAAATTCATAGCTTGGTTTGTTAAGGTGTCATAATATTAAATCTTATAAAAAATCAAGAATCATATCATTGATTATGTACATTACAATAAAATATCTCCATATAGCAAATGAAACTAAAAACCCTAACCTTCTTTGTCAATTCTCTAGTGTGCTTGCTACATGAGTAATTTTTTTTATGAAAACCATGTTTATGAATGAAAATATCCAATCCCTTATGCTTCTAAACTAAAGTTTGCAATGCTTATGGTTCTTTTGGCCTTATAGATTCTTGAATCATTTTATAATATAAAACCTACTTATAACCTACTTTGGCTCTAATAATTGTAAACCCTTTAGGAATTCTAAATTGTTGCATCTTGTCTTGATTTTCCCACCATTGTTATTCCTTTTGAAATCTTTACAAATTAGGCAAAGAATCCTTGCACTTATATAGAGGATCCTTATGTATGTTCTTAAAATTATTTAAGGTTAAATGACTTAATCTAAAATAAAGGCATATACGGATCTCTTGCAATTGTAACCTCTTTACTAGTGTTCAAACATATTTGATACCTTGATGGCATGACATAGATGATGTTGCTTGATATTGCTTTATCCATGGATACCCCAAGTAAAATATGAGATACATCTAAAGAAGAAAATAATATGACATAGAATAAGAACTTCCCTCATCTTTTAGACCAAAAAATTAAGGTAAAATAATGTATCCTATAGTTTCAATCAACATATCATTAGTCAATTTTTAATAAACCCTCAAATATGCATATGCTTGTTGATAAAATGATGATAAAACAAAAATTATTCAATGCATACATTTTATTGGTGAGAGATCAATAAACACACCCTTACATGGTTCATGATCCACACAAAACCAAAGGACCATTATAATTATTTGGTAATATCTCACAATGTGAAAAAGGTGTCGAAAAAATTAGCATACCTAAATCGTAAATTGACTTGTCATAAAGTGGGTGGGTAGCTTAGTGGTGGAGATTTGCATCCTAACTAGTTCATGGAAATTTCAACATGGTATTAGAGCCAAGCTAGGTGCATTTGACACCTATGTTGTGGCTCAAGGGATTGTTTGGAGAAATGATACACACCTAAGCCATAAAAGGACTCATCACAATGTGAGCCATTAGCTCAATAGTAGAGCATACTAACACCAAATGGGAGGTCCTAAGTTTGAATACTGGTTAGTCCATAGAAATTTCTATAAAAGTCAATCACTAGTACATAAGAAGAAGAATAAGTACCCTTATAATTTTTATTAATACCAACAAATCATTCCTCACATACATAGGTGAATCAATGATTTCAAGCTCATCAACATGTATATGTACCTCAATCTCATGAACCTCATATAAAACCATTTTATTAGATTTATTTAGTGTAAGATATTTAAATTTTCATTAGGAGGAACAACTGTGGATCGAATTCTAATATTAACCCTCAACCTAATTTTCTTTTAGTATCAATCAAATCCTTAATCAATTATTCCTTAATCCCATAAAATGTTGAGTAATTACAATTAACTCTACAATTTAATAACAAAATTCTTTCATTATATCTTAAATAACTTAGATTTATCTAACGGCCTATTAGGAGGAAGGTGTAATCATGCAAGACTATAAATTTCTAAGCACATTTTACAAAGGAAAAAGTTGGAGGCTTTAGATTCATAATTATATTAGAAACATTTATAATGTATAGTTTGTACAATGGTCATTTCCATTATTTTTTACTATCCTTTTGGAAATAATTTTTCTTTTCAAATTTACAAGGGTAGGATGATGTAGATGAAGCATTAGAAGATCCATAATTAAGTGTGGTAGCTTCTAACAACTTTAGTTCTTAACATCCATCTCACTTGCACATGCAAATGTTAAGAATGTATATACTTTGTAGATCCTTGTTTACAGTCAAAAAATCTAAAATAATAAACTTCAATCCAACATTCCCAATATTTGCATTGACCAATTTCAATATTAAAAAATAGACCCAAATGGAAGATAATACTATTAAATTTCATGGGAAGAACTTAGCCAATAACTTATCATCATACACAAAATCCAAATATGTAGCGTTAAAGAACCTTGAATGTGTCATGAGATCTTTAACATTGTGCATCTCAAATCTAGGATCCAAAAATCCAACAAAAAATGGATATGTACAATTTTCAATAGAAATTGAATTGTGTTTGATTTTTATATGTATGTCTTTTTTTGTTTCCATTAGGTAATGAATCAACATTACTTTTCATCTCAACAAGCCTTTAAACATTAATGTCAAGGGTAGATAGAGGCACACTAGGATTAAGGACATGAATGAAAGTGGCAAGATGAGAAATGGAAGGAGGGGCAAATTCTTCCGGTGATAATAAATGAGTGTGAAGGACAAAGGACTGTATAGGAATATCATTGAGGGGAACATGGGAAGTAAACAAAACTAATGAGAACTAATGTGGAGACAAGAGAACTATGTGCATCATAATAAGTAAGCATGAGATGAGATCTAGGAAAAGGAGATGATAAATTTGGGGAGATTTGGTGGAAGGAGAAATAAATTGCATAAGATAGATAGGAGTAAAACAATAAGGAGGAATACATGAAGAAGAAGCTTGGGATGGAGGGAAAATGGCACATCACTTAAAGGGATTGTTGAGCTTATCCTTTTACCTATTTAACTTTAAGTACTTTATTTCCACATGGCTTATTAATCAACATAGTATATGAAGGAGACTGAATCATTGTACTAGGATTAATATTAGCCAATTTATAAGATCCAAAGAAAGGTTGTGTAATCAAAGCTACATCTTGATTACCATTTTCAACAAGGGCCCTATGGACAAACAGATTCTTCTCCATTATGATAATTTAGTATCATGCATATTCCTAATTACAACAATTTTAGTTTGATTCACAAACTATGGTGGGATTGAACTAAGACTTCATATAGGAAAAGAGGATGATTTTGGTATTGAAGGAAATAAGGATCGAACAATGTTTAGATTTGATTAAGAAATTAGACAATGAGAAAGCACTTAAATCTAAAAACTAAATAAGATTCAAGAAAACCTTTAAACTACTTGGGTATCAAAGAATGATTTACATAATAAAAAGTTGAAAATCTACAAATAGAAATACCAAGTTACAAAAACAAGAATAATCATTATGGTAATAGAAATTTGAGAAAATGCTTCCTCTTAAAAAACATAACATTAAGTACCAAAACATGATTCAAGTACTAACACATTCAAGTACCAAAACATTAAGTATGATGATTGGGATGAGAGGATCAACTTGGGGAGGATTATTATAACATCATTAGTTGGAACTTTTTCATTTTATCTCTTTGTGTTCCATGTTGTTTTTAATTTTTTTAATTAGAGTGCGGATGATGTTATTATACATTTAATGATGCATTTTGAAATTTATTTAGTAAAGGTCTCATTTTGTACATCTTTAGTAATTGTATAAAAATTTGGAATATTTTGGTTAATACATCTTA